>VYZS01083669.1:1281-34502 GCA_013400695.1 Neodrepanis coruscans | reverse complement strand
TCTGCGCCCGGGACTTTATTTTCAAGCTCTGGACTGACCCTTATCTGTGCTCCATGATGGCTCCCAGGAGGCTTGTCCATGTTTCATTTTTAGTTACATATCCTGTTTCTCTTAACTGGATTTCATATCCACATGTGAGGCACCAGAATGTGCTGTATAAACCTCTCCCTCAGGGGGAGGAGTAGCTGCTCAGTGACAAGGTTGTACCAGCAAAGCTGTTATAGGCAGGCTGCTGGCACTTACACCTAGGGGACAAAACCAGCAAAGAAACCCACACACAGCAATTCTGCATGAGGATCAGATCTGGGTGAGGTTTTATAGGTACTGGGTGATGTTTGCCAAGAGCCATGTCCCTCTTAATATAGTACTAAGTAAGAAATTTTTGCAGACAATGCCAATACTTTCCAATACCTACCTGGTTTATTTTCCCCAGCTGGTGTGAGCCAGTCACACAGAGCAGAATAAGATAGGAAATATATTGCAGAAGCAGAGCAATCTCTGCAGAGTAAAGCAGAGCAGCCCTTGTAGAGACCCCCAAAACCTTCCTCCTTGGTGATCATCTTCAGACAGTGCAGAGACCCTTGGTACTTTGGCTTGGAAGCAAGCTGAGATCCTATGGAAGGGTGTGGGTTCCTCTGCGTCTGCATCCGAACTTTAGCCACTTCACTTGGGTTTGTCAACACAACCTGTAACATCAGAGGATGGTATTTTGATGCTTCACATTTAAACAGTGTTTTGATCCACCTTCTGTAAATTCGTTGTCTCCCAACCTTTCAGGCAATAATATTGCCTGCAAGTTCCAGCAAGTTCCAGCCTCCTCCCCTCTGTCTGTGCCATTCCATCCAGCAGCACCATGACACGTGTGTGAGCTGCACTGGGCAGAGTGGAAGGCAAGGCAGAAATCAACACCAGATATTAAATACCTGTAACTACTTGCTAAACCACGCATGAAAAGGGTACGTCCTCAGCTATATGGAAGCATAAATCAGGGCTGCATTTGAACCAAGACCATAAAGATTTTTTAAAAAATTAACCTGTGTTGAGTCACTGACTGGTAGGAAACACCTAGTAACCTGACCATCTGGACTGTTCTGTAAGAGCATTGTGACCCAGCACGCATACCTAGCGTGCCAGGGGGGTGATGAGGTGAGCTCTATCACATTCGCAACACCTTTGGATGCTCACAGAGGTCCATCTGCTTGTGGAAAACTGCTCCTGGATTCAGCCTCACCTCCCTGTCTCAGGATCATGCACCTTTGCCAGGCAGCATCACTTCTCAGTAGCGCCCTGTTGAGTTTTAAGTCATGTCAAGGCAAACAGTGCGCGCTGCCCATTTTCTGCAGCCACTTTGAAAGGACTGACCTATGCTTTAACTCAGAGTTATGTCTTTCTTACATAAACACACTGTCAGAGCTATATGGGGAGTTTGCTGCCTGAGTTGTTTTCTCTTCCTTGTTCTGCATTTTCTGCCAGGGTCCATGTTATTTTAGGAGCATGTTCTTAAGTTTTGATACTCTAAACCCAATCCAGCAAGAGCTGCCCAGCAGGACTTGGCCATCCCATGGACCAACCAGTGAGGGGGCAGCATGGGCAGATTATGACCTCCCTTGGAAAAACAAACCCACCAGACTTATTGCAAGCTCCCCTGAGGCCTCCTGGACTGAAAACATTCCCTGCTTTTCCAGCCTGCTATGTTTATGAACAAGATCTCTTGTGCTTTCCCTGATGGCTGTTTACCCACCCGGACAGCACCAGCAGCACCTCCAGCAATGGAAACATCCAACTTGGATGGCTTTGCATCTGCAGCCCCATATCGCAGCTTGCAGATGGTACAGAGGAAGTTCTTGTACGTGCCAAAGGAAACAGAAGAAACTGCTGATACGGCAAGGACTGATGCAGACACACCTTTGTAAAATCCCCAAACCTAGCGGGAAACAGAGGAGAAAAATGCTTTTAAGAGTAAATGGCATGGAAAGGCCTCTGCCTGGCTCGTGGGAAATTGCTTCTGGATTCAGTCTCACCTCCCTGTCCCAGGGTCATGCATGTTTGCCAGGCAGCATCATTTCCATCTTATAGCTCGTCAGCAAAATTAATTTCACCCTGACCCATCTCCTAACAAATGGTGGTACGTAACTGATGCCCATCCTCCCAAGCTCTGCTTCCCTGAAAAAAGGCATCCACAACTGGTATCAGCAATTCTGATGAGAGGTACCTACTTTTTCTGTCCTGTAGGTTTCTTGAACACAGTGCCAAAACCCTTTGTAATGCTTCTCAGTCTGAATTCTCACCTAGAAATATAGGGACATAAAATGCAGATATCAGATTAAAAACTAAATAAATTGACAAATATCATAGCAGCAAACCAGATAATTACCCATAAAATAGCATTGCCAAACAATGATTTTTTTTTTTTAAAAGAGACAAGTAACACAACCAAATACAGTGCAATATGTAGATGTGATGAAGATAAAGTATTGTTGTATGACTAGTTTTCTGGAAAAGGAGGGGCGGGGGGAAGCAAAAGGACCATTGGGGGTTTTTTTATAGTCAAGAAATAAAGCTTCAACAGGTACCTTCACTGTTTCCAGCGGATAACCCACAGCTGTGCTTAGACCACCTGAAAGAGCGAATGCATTGGAGATGGTTAACAGCACGTGTCACAATGGACTGTTTTTGCCCATCAAGAAGGGCAGCTTCAGAGCCCTGCAGTGCTTGGCACCAGACCTCTCTTGAGCTCCAGTAATGATGTTTAAGCCAAGAATGACAGGGAAAAATATGCAGATTCCTCTGTTACAAAGGCACACTCAGAGGAGGAATCAGAGCACCATGGGAAACTTATCAGGGAGAAATAACACTATGGTGAAAGATGGGACAGGGAGTAACACTGAGAGCACTGCTCCAGGAAGACAGAAGGGATGATACTGGACTGGTTTTTCATTTTATGCCATAAAATATCTTAGGACTATGACCAAGCACCCTCATGTGAGGTGCAAAACATCCCCACTCACACAAGAGAATCTCTGGAGCAATTTTGGTTCCCCATGCTTAACTTGGAAATATTAAAGAATAAAAACAGCAATCACAAGGATATCTATAAAAGAAGGGTGGTCCTCATACATTACAGGTTCTCAGCAATCTGTCTTGAAGAGAGGAGGGTTGCTCCTGCTGCTTCCAGGGACTAACGTGTACTGGCTGAAACTTGCAAAGCACATCTACAGTCCTGGATGAGGAATTCACAGGGCATTAGCACATAGGTCCAAAGCACCATGGTGGACTAAGCCTCTGAAGTGCATTTCCCACACGCACCGATCACTGCTGCAAAGTTGGAGCAAGGAGCAAAAAGCACAGGTTATCTTGGAATCCTGGCAGGCTGATGTGATGCCGGAACACAACACAGCCAGAGGCTCTGCTCTGCAGTGAGACCACCCTCCTGCTGCCACTCGGGGCACAGTAGGATTTGGGGGCAACGAGTGATTAGTGCTGGGTAAGCACAAAGCCAGAGCCCCGCAGCACTCCCCGCACACCAGCTGACCGTGTCCCCCCGCCTGCCGCAGTGACAGCATGTCCAGCGTGCTGGGGGATGCTGTCGATCCTCTATCAACACCCAGGCTCACTCAAAAGCCTTACGGGCATGTAAGAAGGACTAAAGAGCTCCAACAAGGATTTCTTTTGGTTGCAGTAATAAACAGATCCACCCCATGCCTACCCTCACCTCACTGCATTTCCCAGCTCTGATCTAACTGCTGGCAGATACAAGTCATAAAGGTGCTGACCAGCCAAGTCAGTTCCTCCCAGTACATCAACAGGCAAGTCAGCTCAGAGAAATCAGGCTGGAGAACGATGGAGCTGTATCCATGTGGGTTATGTACACAGAGATTTAGTTCATGTAAGTGCTGGATGAGCCCTTAAGGGAGCTGGGCAGAGATCTAGGGCACATCTGGCGGCTCATAGGTTGGAAACTGCCTCTCATTGAGTCCTTTAAAAAAAAAAAAAAAGACTTAAAACTAAGACACTTAAATGTATATTAGTTGCTGTGGGTACATTCACCTGCGTGGCTGCTTGGGAGCTCTGAAAAGCTCTCCTGTGTTCTGAAGAAAAGCAGCAGCAGCTGCTGCTGTGAATCACCGGGAGACAACCCCAAAGTACATTACTCAGAAGAAAACAACCAACAGCATCTTGCTTGGAGAAAATGAGGTTTGTTCTTCCAAAATATCTGTCAAATCTGACACCAGATAAACACCAATTAAGGTGAAAAATAGGTCAAGATGGAAGGATGGTAGAGTGAGGGCAAGAGGAATACACAAACAATACTATGGCTTGAAGGAGCAACACCTTTGGTCCAAGCAGAGAGTGACAATGCACAAAGTCACCTTGGAGACACCTGCACTGTCCCAGATTCCCAGTCATCAGCCAAAGTAAACATAGACACTGTCAGTCAGGGACAAGCACCATGTAAGTCAATGCCAACATGACAGTACTGGCCTCTGGCCCAAGCACTCTATCCCTCCTGAGAGGATTTGGCATCACACTGGTTTCAGAATTCCTGAACCTTAGTGGCCGTGGGCTGACCAGATGCTGGTGTCACAGGGGCACCACACAGAGCTAAGTCCTGTCTTGCTCCACCGACTCAGGAAGATGGAAGTTCACGCAGATCACGTACCAAGGATTATTCGAGTCAGTGTTTGACCAGAACTGACCTCCCTTCCAGAGAAATCATCCTGTTCACACATTTAGATGCAAAGAAGCAGCATAGCAGGTTGCCCCCAGGCAGACTATTTCCCACATTTGCTAAGTCTTAAGGGCTCCAAATCAACTTGGTTCCAGCAAGAACCAAGCATCTTGATTTAGGAGGAGGCCATAAAGGTAAATTTTTCACTGCTTCTACCAAAGATGTGAATCCCCAAACCTTCAGATAAGCACAGCCTGTCATGAATTGCACTCCTTGTGAGCGAAAGCACTCTGAGCAATTGCCAGAACTGAGGAGCTCAGCCAAGTCCATCAAAGGCTGTTGCATGATATAAATAGCCTGGGACTAAGATAGCATGACCCACACATACCCTCTTTGCACAGCAGAATCAAAGAAGGCCAGCAATGTATAGAATGCATACGGGATTACTGTGGGAGTCTTGCTGAATAACTGTATCAGCTGTGATAAAAATAAAGAGCAAAACCAGGTAAATGACCTTTTCTGATTGTAGTGAGCCAGTTTTTATGCCTCATTTATCTGAAATATTCTCAGGTATTGTGCAGAGGTTGCATCCCCTACACATACACACACAGACTGCAGGTACAAAACTGGTTACTCACTGTCTCTTCACAAATCAGGTCACTCTGACCAGGCATTTCAGAAAGGGATGCTGGTGGGGTGGCAATCACCAGAGAATAAGTGGCAGCTGTACAAAGCCCACCACGTTGTGCTGCAACAGCTCCAAGCTGTTGACAAACCCTTGGCTGAGAGACCCAGGAAGAAGCAGGGGTCACTGTCTATACACTGGAAGGGTAGATGACATCTTCCAAAGACCTCTGTTTTGTGCAGTGTCCCATACCCTAAACAAGCTGAGCTTTATTCAGTAACATGACCCTGGCAGTAGTCAGCAGGAGCTGCTTTAGCTATAAGAACAGGGTGACAGCATGTTCCTTCTGTAGAGGGACTATTTTATCTACCCTTGGCCTGCATGTGATCTTGCAATTCTGGAAAAGCCCAAGCTTTTTTTTTTTTTTCTGCAGACCCTGCTGCTCTACGTTTGCTGCATGAACCTCAGCTTTCCCTTCCCAATTCTTCATGCCTGACACAAATGTCAAGTCACTCCCTAGTCATTAGTAGCCCTAATTGTCAATCCCCATGCCCTGCCAAGGCCCAGGCTGCTGCTGTAGCAGGGCTGGAAAGCATACATGGGATCACAAGAAAGTTCAAGTTGGAAGGGACCTTGGAAGGTCTCTAATTCAACCTCCTACTCAGCTTTACTGTCCAGGAAGGTCATCCTTACAGAGAAGCTACTTCCTAAAACATCCAGCACATTTGTTGGTTATTAAAAGTCTCCACGGTCACTAAGCATGTTCCTCTCATGTTTTTAACATCTGAAGTCATGGCAGATCACTGTTTCCTGAAGATGCTGAGCTTATCCCATGTCCACAGAAGCGGTAGCCCAAAGGAGATGCACAATATCCATGGAGCTGCCTGAGGCAGCCTGAGGATGGATCATTGCATGGAATTTGAATGGGCAGCACCTCTGCTGTTATTCAGAGGTGCTTAATCCATGCTTTCTCCAAAACACTCTGAAAATAGATCAAGGTTACAAGAATGTAATTTACTAAACAGAAACTGTTATTTTTTATGTTGCCTCTTGAGTTTCTTGATGCTTTTCAGCTGGCTTTGTAGCCTCCTTAGGAACATGAAAACTGATTCAGTTCTAACAAACTTAAGTCACCAAATAAGCTCAGCACTAAAAACATCCCAGTTCTTGCAGAGATGATGTCCCACCCTGGAAGATGTTCCATGTGAGGGTTTGGGATGATGGCCCTGAAGCCCTGCCAAGGTACCTTGCACATGTCTATATGGAAGCTCCCAGCACGGAACAGCCTGCCAGAAAACACCTTTGTCAGCCAGTGAGAAGTTGCATTTTACTTTGTAGAAAAGTCCTGAGCTGGAGAGAGATCACAAAATGGAAAATCCTACTCTCTGTTACCGTGAGGTCAGTAAAGTGCCTTAAAACAAGCAAAGACTTTTCTGTTTTCAGATGAATCTCCACAGCCTGCATCTCCTCAGGCTGAGCATGCATCCAGGCCACATGGGAGATTCTGTATGGCTGGGCAGCACACGATGCTGCCCAGGTCACCACACAAACCACAGGTTTTCATGGGAGCTGGGGCAAAATGCCAAAATGAACTGCCATGATGAAACTGTGTTTTCAGCTCTCCATATGCCCTTGCAAAAGAAGTTTGTCCTTAAGTGGCCAATCTGAAACTGCCAAAAAAGCAAAGGAGTTCAAGCAACAAATGCAATCATCTTGCCACCACCATGAAGTCCCAGAGGACATTTGGTGAGTTCCTCTGGGATGGACATCCCATTGCCCCCATCACAGGGCTCCCTTCTCCACAGAGTGCTCTGAATTCAGGACGGAAAGAGGAGAATTAAAACAAGCTGTCATAGAGAGGCTGGTTATATCCTCCTCTCCCATAAATGATCTTTTTCAAGCAGGATTTCTCAAAACCCCAGGAAGACCAAAACCCCAAACAACAGGCATCTTCAGGGCTCAATGCTCCTGAGATGCTGAAGCTTGCCCCACTTGCACATTTTAGACGATAAACAATAAAAGGGTGCAGAGCAAAACTCTTAATGGACCTTCCCAGGACAAGCACATTTGCAACAGCACCACAGACTGCTCCTGGTGAGGGGAAATGCAAATTTCAGCAAATATCAAAATGAGACCTGATGTGCAGGCTTTGGCTGGATGTCTCAACTAACCAGCAAGTTTACTTGGCCTTTCTGTCAGTGGTGACCCCAAGGCTTTTCTCTTGCTATTTATTGGTATATATTATCCTGAATGCTCCACTAAATCAGACAAGATTTCAGGAAAGAAATGAGACCAATGGGTACATTTTGTAGTTTAAAACAAAGCTAGGTTTGAGCAGTAAATGCTCTAAAAAAATCTAGAATTTAATCACACGTCTCTCCTGTTACTTTTTTTATATACAGCTAACCTACTTTCTCCCAGAGCCTGCTACGTAGCATGCCTGCACTGAGATCTCTCACACAACAGCAAATACATTTTAACCTAAGATAATGCAAAGGTCTTTCATTCAGGCATTCTTCACTGCAACAACACCATGCTTTCTCCCCTCCTGTCTCACAAATCATATCCTCTGCCCCCTGGAGCCACGATTCCAGCAGCCTGCTGGCACCCCCAGATAAAGACATATCAGAATCTGCTGTCCAGGGAATACAAGCCAGTTTCCATCTGCACACAACGTATTACACTCTGTTCCCTTCTGTCAGTTTTACCCTGTACCACTGAAATCAGAACGGAGGAGATTGGAAGCAATGACCTCAGATGACCGAGTTCAGCACTGCCTCTCCAGCAGCTCTGTGAACCTGTTCCAGTGACATTTTCCATTTAAGAAACTCACTTTTAACAAGCAGCCCCCATCGAAAGACTCTCAGATCTGCCCTTGAAACCTGCCTTTCAGCTGAACAAGAGGGAAATACAGCTATCTGCTCCCGTCAACAAGCACTAATTTATTTATTTACCTCCAATGGCCCCCGCAATGAAATCCATCCAGAGTGAGTCTGCTGCCTTAATTACCCTGATTAAGGGTGGAGGAGGGTACCAGTCCTGTCTTCGCGGAGTCCCACAGGTCCTTCAGAGACAGTGTGATTTGCAATATGAATAACCTCCCTACAGTCTTCTCTTGCCTCTGGGGATTGTGAGCCTTGTGAATACTTGATGAATTTGTACACTGGAGGCAGAGCCGGGAAGCCTGGAACTGGTCCAGGAACAGAGTGAATAAGTAATCCCATGAAGCCCTGAAATGCTGCGCCAAAGCTGCTGTTCCCAGTGCTCTCCTACTTGGAATGTCACGAGGGGTGGTGGCTCAGAGGGTAACACTGGCTGTGAAGGGGCCATTCGCCGTTGTAGTTATTAGGTCCAGAAGACAGCTTTGCACACTTGTTTGCCACTGAACACTCTTGCTCTGCACTACAGAGAATTGCATGAGTGGCTGTTTACGAGATGCTGCCTCCCCCTAACCCAGCCCACACTTTTTCCTTCTGATGGAGCAGACACCCTTTCCATCAATGAAAATTCCTTGTGCCTTTCCCAAGCAGTTTTTCTGGATTTTCCTAACCCATGAAGCTGACCCTACACCTCTACCTAGATTATTATCTGCTCATTATGTATACACATGGTGAAGCCTAGAAATTAATCCAATCACATCCAAAGTATTTGCTTCTATTTCAGGCAATAGTATAGTTTTCCCAGCCCTTGGAACAGCTCTGCTTCTTCGCTTTTTGCTCAGTCTCCCAACCCCATTTCCAATGTTAATTCCTTGATGAGTTCAGTGGCATAGCAGGAATCACAATTGCTGCTAACCATATTCCACTGTTTTGCCCTCATAGGGAGATGTGAGATGGACTTTGACTCTGAGTCTGGTCCAGCACCTAATTTTTTCTTCCCAATTTACCCTCAGTGCAGGATGGTGAACTCAGCAGGGGAAGAGAAAAGCATGGAGAAAGACCTGCTGGTCAAGGGGTGCCAATTGCCATATTGCCTGTTTTTGCACAACAGTCCCATTACTAGAGGATGCCACATCTGCATGTGAGAGAGGTTGAGCTGAGTGAACCTGAAAACTGAAGTCCTCATGCAGGGAGGGGCTTGACAAGCTGTGACCTGAATTGTACTTCTCTTGAAGAGGTTTCCCCAGGTCAGAGCAAAGGCACATTGATAGAAAAGGGAAAAAAGCATTTCACTGCTGCTGCTGCCCCCCTGGCTCAACTTTACAGGGGAGCTGAGGACTTTAGTACCCAGTGCTGTTTCCTGCACATTTCAAAAGGAACTATTTTTCACTGAAGTTCCTGTTTTGGGGCTCGTGTGCCAGTGATGTATAGCACAGCTTGGTGTGATGGCTCAGAGTTTCTGGCAACTGAAAATGAAAGGATTTTTATTAACTTGCTTCGCAGACTTCATTTGCATCCTTCCCTGAATGCTTTCTGTACTGGAAAGAACAGATTATTCCAGTGTAACATCATGCAAGGGCAGCAAAAACTTGAAACCAGAAGTAAAATATTATCTAGTCAGACAGCAATGTAGCTGCTAAAACACATCAAGTTATTCAGTAGCTCTTCCTTGTTACACCTGGTGTCCCTACAGGAGTCATTAATGGTTCATCAACAGTTTGTACATGCCAAGTGCAGAGAAAGGTTGTTTCCTCTTCTCCCATCATCCATTTCTGCTGCTGTCCTTGCAGGAACCCTCCATCAGTGCAATCGGGTGTGGGACCTGCTGCTTCAGTGGCACACAGGGACAAGGAGACAGTCTCTGTGGGGAGGCAGCCCAAGAGCCTGCAGCCTCCTGATTCCTGCAGGGAATCAGGCAACCTGCTGACCTGCTCCAGACCACGCTGCAGCCATTGCCACCTTCAGAGTCACTGTTGGGAAAACACTTTTTAATTTTGCTTTCCTGGGAACTGCTTCCAAAGTGACAAGAGTCACTCTCTTCTTGATAAGAGAGTCACACCATGGATGGGGGTGTCATGTGAAGGGGAATTTTTCTGTACATTGCAGTGACTGCTGCCATATCATCAAGAAAATAGAGACTGGCTGGAAGGTCACACTGGCTGACTAAAACATCAGGCTAATAAGTATTTCCCATGAAATATCACAACACCAAGCAAAATTCCTACCTTCTTTAGCTGAGCTGAACAGCTCAAAGGGAATCTTCCTCATTAAATCTTCTGAAATTGCAAAAAAACCTCCGCCAAACCAAGCCAAACCTCTTTCCTTTACAACAGAAAAATAATCCTTTATTTATTATTTTAACCTCCATTCATACCAATGTTTCTATCAAAATGTTTGTTTGCTTTATATAGCAGAAATCTGACTCTGGATTCAAGCATTTTGATAACCTTCTGATTATGGTTTTGGTTACCTCAATGAGGTATACCAGGAGATGTCAAGTTTTCAATTTGACTGCAGTTGCTCTGCAAACAGAGGTCATTCAGAAGATGACTACAATGGTCTCTACTTCGTTGCTCCTGATGTCTGGCCAGGACTTAGGGAAAGATAGGATCCACTGCCATGCTCAACTTGGCCATCATGTGATGGCAGCAAGGCAAAAGCTTTCTGGAAGAGGAGCCCCACACAAGTGTTCAAGTGTTCACGCAAGAGCACATACTGAGGAAGATGTAATGTGAAGGAAACTCCATTTGAGAAATGAAGCCTCTGTTACTGTGTTTGCTTCTACTTGCTGGCACATCCCAGACAGCACGGACCAACTCCACATTGAAGAGATCAACCCACAATACAGCAATTCAGCCTCCCTCATCAGAAGTCCTCCCCGAGACATAGAGTTCTTGAGGTCTCACTCTTCTTCACACCTTGCTGAAGGACCTTCCTCCTTCATTACTTCTTCCCAAGGTTTCATAAACATATCAGCCTCATTAACTCACTAGAATCCAGACTATCAATGCTACAGGACAATAGTCAAAAAAAATCCATCCCAAAGAAATCTTGAGCTATCAGGAAGATTTTCAAGATGAAATATGAGTCATTCCTGTCCCCCTTTGACACAATGTCCAAGGACTGTGGTTCCAGAGATGACTGCTAGTCCAACTTGCAAATAAACACCATGATCCACATCTATGCAAGGGTGTGAGAAAGTGACTGGCTGCAACCCGGATGGTCTTTTCAAAGCATGCCCTACGAAATGACACATGAAACACATGTTTTGAGCCTTCACAAGGGACAGCATTCCACAAGAAATAACTGACAAGGCCTTTCCTCCAGTAGCAGACTGTTTGAGAGTGATTTGCTCAGGATGGGTGAATTTCATAGGTGATTCTGAGAAACCAGAGCATGGAAGGTGCTGTCAGAGAAAAAGACAAGATCTGATGATATGAAGCAGTCTGCAGAAAATCATGAAACTGAGTGATAACAAGTGAGGAAGGCCTTAATTTTGCACACGGTGTGATGGATGAAACACTCCATTTGCTTCACAGGAGGAGGTAGCTCTCTGCCCACCCAGGCAGAGAGAACTGCTCCACGGTAATGCAGCAGCAGATCTAGAGGACTGGTAGAAGTGATGGAGCAAAAGGAAAGGCAAAGTGGGAGACTTTAGGTATGTAATTGGTATTAAATAGCATTATTTAGGTGAGATAGAACAGCAGGGGCATCCCTTTACCCCTCTCCTTCCATATCTCTTTCCCAGGATATTACCAAATCCATATGTCCTGCAAATCAAAAGAGAAGTTGGTCCTCTTTCACCTCTGCAACTACCTGCCAGCTCATCATGAGAAAATGTTCCTTCTTCATTTCCTGCCATAACATGCTGCATTTTCTATTCCACTTGCTCTATGGAACAGTACACTCACATGCATACCCATTAATTCCTGTCCAAATTATTTTGGAAAAAGCCTTGACTGAAGAGACTGTTCAAACAGCATTACTCTGCTATGTCACCAGGCTGTTTGCACGTTGCAGAACAGGAAAGGGTGACACCAGCAATGTTGAGCTGGCAGAGTCTGGCATTTGGCTTGTGTGGTGGTGGGTGGAATGGGGGGTGGAACCTCCTTGCTCCAGCTGTGCTACAGGTTTTCAAATCAAAGTAGCTTATTGTCCTTTATCTCAGGTACTAACAAAAAACCAGTAATTCCAAGGACTCAAGCATTTGCAGTAGGAATTTCACAGTGAAAAGTGAAACAAACAGAATCAATAGGAAAACCACCCTGAGCATTGGCAACTGCATCTGTTTTAGCAGGTATAAATAATCAGGGATTTCACCCCTGGAAAGCTGATACAAGGTTGTAATGTTTCTACACACATTCCCAAGGAAAGAAAAATAATACATTTCCAAGAGGACAGTAAATTATTGCAGTAATTTAAGAAGTGACAGATTTTCTGGCTTTGGGCATATCACTCAATCTCCCTATACCTAATCTTCTCATCAGCACAACTGGCATGTCCACTGCTATGAAGCCACTGAAAGAGTCCAGACACTTCTTAGAGAGCTACAAGTCTCTATTGAGAAGTAAATCACAGGAAAAGGTGGAAATAGCAATAGTAACACCTATCCTACACAAACACCCCTCTGAAAATAAGTATATATTAAAAATTTAGAGTGTTACATAAATCTTTCCCCAAAATCATAGAATCACAGAATGCTTTGGTTTGGAAGGGACCCTAAAGATCATATCATTCCAACCCCCTTGCCATGGACAGGGACACCTTCCACTAGACCATGTTGCTCAGAGCTCCATCCAGCCTGTCCCTGGACTCTTCCAGGGATGGGGCATCCACAGCTTCATTGGGCAGCCTCTTTCAGTGCCTCCCCACTCTCACAGCAAAGAACTTCCTTCTAATATCTAATCTAAACTTACTCTCTTTTAGTTTGAATCCATTCCCCCTTGTTCCGTAACTACATGCTCTTATGAAAAGTCTCTCTCCATCTTTCTTATAGGCTTCCTTCAGATACTGGAAGGCCACAATTAAGTTCTGATTTTTAAAATAAGAAAGAGGAAATTTGACAGTGCACCACTGCAGCGAGTTTTGGGAAAGAATTTTATGCCAGCCTACATCACTAGCACTTCAGAAGGACTCCTAGCTGTGATGAAGGGAGGAGACGTCAGGACTATTATTGACTTTCTGGTTGCACTTTGAGCTGCTTTCCAACCTCTTGAACATTTTCTGCACTTTAATGAACCGAAGATGTAGTCAGTGACTTGGTAGCATGTTTGGAGATCCAGGATCAGAGAAAGGCACTCACCTCACTGGCCTTCCTTTCCCTACCGCCAAGCAATAATGTACTCGTTGTCATGATGATGTTTATGTGCAAGCATCAATCTTTTCAGCAGGGGCAGTTCAGACATTATTATTTGGGACTTTAATATCAGCTGCTAAAGTCACATGGGAAAGTTACTTAACTGACAGACCTGGCACCAATGAGTTGAGAAAAGAGCTTTTTCTGAATACCAGCATTATTAGGAGCTTATGTTAAGAGGGGATATATAAAAGGAACTTAAGACTTTTTATCTTGCAGAAAACAAGTGAAACTACAGTGAATTAATTAAGAGCGTCAAGCAAAACCAAAGCATCTCCCTTAAAAATTCTGCTACAAAGTGAGCTTAATGCCAGAGAAGAAACGCATGTTGCTGGGAGTCAAAGAGCCTCTGATACTCATCCTAATTTGATCGATACTAACTCTGCCAAAAACGTTTGCAAGCAGTGTGCATTGTGCTAGTGCAAATATAGACCAAATTCAGCAGCAAGTGTTCAGTTCTGTGCTTTCAACATCAACCTGACTTCAGGCTCAATTTGGAGAAAAATTGAGGTCTAAGCCAGAAGTTTCCATAGCTTTTCCAGAAGCACCCTCAGCCTTAGCAAAGAGTATTCAGACACCAGTACTAGTATTATCTGTCTCTGAATAACACATGAAGTCCACAGGCTCACTTATCGCTCTTGTCTTTTCCCTGGCATTAGTTCAGGAGCCATTTCACAGAGTTCTTGGGAAGTTTCTGCAGAGGCACATTAGTCATCCTGTTCAGCCTGTTTGAGTTTCTAAGAAATGAGTGTCCTTACTGTAAGACTATTGCAACAACAAACATTCCACATAACAACTGGAAGCCCATATACAATCCAACAGGAAGCTGCCCTGAAGACAGGCCAAGATATTAGAAAACTGCCTATACACAAACCTTAGTGGCATTGCTGCACAACATATTGCCAATTTTTTTTTTGCTGTCTCTCATTCATTACCGACTCATGCATCATGCTATATATCTATGCTGTTAAATAGCTTAGCATCTAGATTCAGCTGCAGACCTGGTCTCCCAGTCATTGACTTTGCATATGAATACAAATTGTGCCAGAGGATTTCAAGTATATGATGTTGAAAGTATATTTGTATACCAGTTGGCAGTGAAAAACCATTACCCTCAGAAATATTCCTGTAAGAACAGGGTAGCTTAAAAACAAAGCTACAAAGCAGGCAGAGGAGGTTGTCCTGCTAGTTCTGCCTCCTGTTCCCTGAGGACAAGTCAGTGTTACCAGTTTCCTTATCTATCAAATAGGCATAATTGCACCTCTCTATTTCACAAAAAAAAGCCTGAGGCTTAGGTTATATTACCTGCAATTCAGACTGGAAAAATGCTATAAAGATGCCAACTACTGAGCTTTTGTCTTCCTTTCCTAACTGATTTCTGAGCAGTTTTTGCTCACTGTCACCAACCACAGAATGAGAATTACAGAATCTTCTGAGTTGGAAGGGACCTACAAGGATCATCAAGCCCAAATCCTAAGTGAATGGCTCACACGGATATCAAATCCACAAAACCTTGGCCTAATTAGCACCATGCTCTAACCAGCTGAGCTAATCTCAGGGTCATAAGTGTATTTGTTGAGTGACTGAGTAATGTGCAGAGGGAGAGATGGGTAAAACTGCTGGGCTGATAGATAGTTATTAATTCATGTAACTGGACACAGTACCCACCCTCTTATCTCAGTATGCCTCTTCGTGGCTCCTGGCATCTCAAAACTGTGATGTTAAAGAGCATCTGGGTTCTGCTGGAGACCTGCTCTCTATATTGCTGACTGCATGCTCACACAAAGTCTTCTGGTCTTCTGCAAGGAAAGCTAGCAGGAAAGAAACTTATTCCACATTCAGCAAATGTGAGAGAACATAATCCTTATAATATTTCAGGTACTTTGGACTCAGCTCCTTTCCCAAATATAAAAAAAAAAAAATCATTTCTTAGCACAGGTCAGAGACAAAGATGGGACCTATGACAGAAGAAGACAAGACTCAGCATGGGAGGGAGGGAGGGGGTGTAGGTCTGCCCTGTCTTAGCCTTCTTGATGACAAGAAACCTGATACAAAAGGAAAAGATTCAGCAGTTTAGTTAACAAAACCCACAGTATAGTTGATCCTTGAAACTAAAGGCAATGCCAAGGAAAAGATTTTGGACTAATGCCTGTAGGCAGCTCTTTCTGGTTTTTTGGTCTGTTCATTTCTCTTCTGTTGCCAGGGAAGCACCCAGGGATTGGCTATGGATTTGTATTTCAAACAAAGCACAAGACAAATGACTATGAACAGGGATAAGTTTTTCATCAGAGTGAACATAAATGTTGTGGATTGTTTAGTGTACAAGTTATGCTTCTTTCTTTTGCCTTCTCCAACAGACCAGTAACTCAAACTAAGTACATATATGATATCATGTGGAGCAGAGGCTGAGACAAGCAACAGAAGGTGCATGTAAGAACTTGGCCACTTCCACTTAAAATAGCAATGGGAAGGCTTTCCAGAATGTATGTTTGCCCAGTAATAAAAATGTTTCCATTTACCAGGATAAAGCGTGGAAAGTTGGAGCTACACCAAACTTTTCAGGGCACACCACAGTTGAGAACATACTAAGCCACTTCTTTTCTGCAACACCTCTTGCAAGATCAGCATTTCAGAGATTAGCTTGGGCAGCTGTTCTTCTGTCATATTTTGCCTGGGAATAGAATGAATCTCACATCTCAGGATCCTGACTAGAATATTTTGGGGGATCACAAAGCCCCTACCCAGATCTGTAAGCAAGGCAGCTCTGTTTCAGCAGCAGTCAACTATGGTACAACTCTATCATGCTTGTACAACATTTCATGCTTTGAAACACCAGTCTTATCAAGGGATTTTATCAAGCTGGGAAGTTTCAACACTATATACAGTACCTTTGAAGTCAATAGGATAATGACGTCAGAGAATACCCTAAAGCCACCCAAGGTCATAAGGTTAAAGTTAATTGATAATAAAGGCATCCAATCCCCTAAGAATAATGTCTTACCTGCTTTGTCTTAAAATATAGCTGCATCCTGAGGATCTGGAGTATTCCAATGACCTGATTCAATAGCATAACATTGAGTAACAGTGCATACAAGTGGGGTAGAAAATATAGCAGTGTTTAGGAAAACAAAGAAAATGGACCCAAGTTCACACAAAGGTACTCAATGAATTCACCTGGAGAAGATTATTTTTCAGACAAACAGATGTCTCCTTAGAGCAGTTCAGTGCCTAATTCTTTCTTATGTATATTGTGTCCCAGTATTTCCCTCATTTCACCATTGGATTTATTTGTCGCTGCTTGAGACATCTGTAAAACACTAGATGATTATGAAGCCTCATTGTGTTGGGCTGCAGTCTCTGAGAAATGCAAGGTTTTCCCTGCAAACAGTTTGCTGCTATAAATGCAATGTTCACACAGCTGCATGTGTGTGATCTGAATGCCACCCAGCTTCACATAATAGACAGGGCTGCTACCCGAGATTCTTTGAAAAGTGATTCAGAGAGCCAAAGTAGGTGATAGGAAGGATGAGCTCAAAATCCAGTTACAGCTCAAAACAGAAAGAGAAATTGATGCATTTTGCTGGGCAAATGATGAGTACTGAAGTCGTGATAATGAATCAGAGGTGAAAATGCGGTCAGAGACCAGAATAAACTGATGCATTTTTCAGGGTAACATGGTGAGTACTGAAGTTGTAATGATGCAGCTGTGTACTACCTTAGCAGATAAGAAAGGAGCTGCATGCAGGAGGTTATATGAGAGAGAATTCTCCTGCATGGTAGTCCCAGAGCTAGCCAAGCTCCAGTGAAGCTCTAGGGAGCAAAAGAGAAGCTTCCTCATCCACCACCCTCCAGGGTGGGATGTTTCTAGTGTGGCATGGCCAATTTTTGATCCAAATTCACAAGTAAATAGATAGATTTTGAAACACCTGAGTCAACAATGTATATATTAGTGCAAGCCATTGCCAACGGATTTTGCATAAGTTTATCACAACTCCACATTTCTGTTCACTGTCTTTGCCCTTTCACTCCATGTTCTATTTACCTGCAGAGTTTATTCTGCCCTGCTACTTACTCTCTGCCTTATTCTCTTCCCTTCCCTAGTCTCCCAATTCCCTTTCCTGAGTTTCCATTGGAGAAGGGTCTCTCAGATCTTTCCTGGGTGCATCAAGGACAGCACATAGCTAACCAGGGTCACTTCCTGTCACTTCTCTGCTATCACCCCTCCAGCATCCTCTGCAAAGCCTTTTCCTCCTGAATTGCCACCACTCAGACTTAAAGACAATGGAAGAAAGGGAAGAAGTTCTTTGAAGGATAACATTAAATTATAACCATTTCTCTCAGAAATGTGGCAGTGCAACTGCTGTATGTGCTGTATGTGGTAGACTGTATGTTTCCCCATATGCCATAAGCTTTTTCTTTTCTGCCTTCTTTACTTGAAAGGCCACATATTTCACCATCCAGAGGGGAAACTAAATGCTCCCAAAGAAGAATAAAGCAGGGAAAGCACAACCCCTCACCCCACCACTTTGGGAGATGCATCCCAGCAGTCATAAGTTATGTTTGGAACAGCTTTAGCAGAATGAAAAGAAAGGCAATCACAGCTGAGCTGAATCTATGGAGCCTGAAGGATACAAGAGCCCCAGTATGCATCTGAGTCATGCTCTGAGCTAAAGGCATCACACATCAACTAAGTGGACACAGGGTCAAACACAGCTTTTGAAATATCTAGAAAAACAGCCTGAGTAAAGAGCAGAACCACTAAATCTGAGTTTCTTTCAGTGTCAGGTTAGATCTTCTCTCCAAAACTATTCTGTATTGTACACATAAGGCCTTGGATCAACAGGCAAAATGCCTGGTCTGAGAATTACTACCAAACTCTAAGAGCTCTATGATTTACTTTATCACAAAGCTCATGTGGAAACCACACACAAATACAGGCATCTATATTGTCTCACTGTCCCACCCCACACACAAACTTAATAAACTCCTCCACATTAACACATTGCCTCAGAACTGTAACTTGAACTGAAAACAAAACCCCAAGCAAGAAAAAACGAACAAAAGAGAAACTCCCCAGTGAGACTAAAACCATGCTCATTCCTTAGTGAACCAGCCCTAGACGTTTCAAACTTTATACCAACAAGCCCTTGATGTTTTCTGAACTAGTATATAAATTGGCCCCAGCCCCTCTGAAGTGCAACAATGCTCAGGAGCATTGAAAAAAACATTCCATAACATTGAATAAAGCTTATTAGAAAACCTTAAGCATACAGGAACAAAACAGGCTTCGGGAGATTGCAGCAACCTGGGAGGGGCTGCACAAACATCAACAGCAGGACTAGAATTCAAGTGATCTTGACAAACTGGAAACACAATCTTGAAAAAGCAATTTAGCATGAACAGCTAAGAATGACTATAGAAAAAAACTGCAAGGCCAAAATAGGGAACATTGTGGCACATAGTGGATCAACTGGAAAGGATCTGGAGAACATCATGTGTCACAGGCTGCCCATAAGTGAACAATATCATGTTATGTTATATGTTATGTTTTATGTTATGTTACATTACATTATGTTATGTTACATTATGTTATGTTACATTATGTTACGTTATAATATGACATGACTCTGGCAAATATCTGATGTCAGATATATGAACAAGAGTGTTGTCTGTAAATACACATGGTAATCTCCCAGCACTCACTCAGCAAGGCCTTAGGGCTTGGTTCAAGGAACTCCAGCTGCACAAAGAGGGAGGTAAGAGGATTCAGTGATCAAAAGGTACTAATTAATATAATTCCAAGAAAAAAAAAAGACTAAGATAGAAACTATCTTCAGATAACCTAAGAAGTGCCTACAGAGTGAGGAAATCCTTTCCCTGACCATTGTGGACAAGCATTAGAATTACAAAAACACTTCTGGTGGAGAAGGTAATTCCTCTAAGGTAGATTGCTTGGGAGATCAGAGGATTCGAGTAACAGATGAAACACTTCTGCCAGGAACATTTTAGGCTGAACTGATCCTTCCAAGACTTGTGCCACAAGGCAGACGCATATAACATCTGGATTTTCACCTACAGGGGTCTGCACATGACTGTAGTTCCTCCCATGGATGCCAGAATGGGCAAGATTGACTTCCACTTATACCTGGATAAAATGTTTAAGGAAAACAAACTGATCAGGGTTTCCTGTCTGATCTGAAGTACTGGCTGAAGGTGTATGAATTCAGTAAGATCTAATGTGCCTGTTAGGAGGTGGGTGATGGAGCAGGAGTAAGTACCTGCACAGAAGGTAAAAGTTAGATTGATTTCTAATATGCTATTCCACTGCAAGATTTTACTGACTTTGTATTGAGCTGCAACACCTAGCATACCATGCAAAGGAATTAAAAAAAATCCATCTGCTTTTCCATTCTGCTTCTGGAATTTACCCTCTACAAGCTGACTGTGCAGGCTCTGAGGATTGAATTACTCTAAGCAAAGCTGGAATAGCCTACTTATTGTTCTAGGCCACTGGTATTCCCCTTTCTCAAACATTGCCTGCAGAAATAACGAGCAGCTTAAACAGGGCTCCCTTTCGCAACTGTCAACAGCTTGATTTCCCCATTGAAAGGCTCTGGCATCAGGGCATCTTAAAGCCAGGCAACTTTAGCAGGAAAGTAGAGAAAATACAGAACAAGAAAAGCCTGTGAGGAGGGGAGAGGCCTCTTGTGCAGGGTGAAGTGCAGCAGTGATGTATGAGAGTGAGATCCTGAGCTCTGCTCTGCTCCATGGGCAGAAGGTTACTGATTTGTGGCTTTGATCATCAGAGGTAGGGTCTCATCCCCATATTTCAGCTGTGCCATGGGGGCAACAGTTAGCTCAAAGTCTATATCTGCTAGTTCAGCCCTTCCTCTCCTCTCTGGGACAACATTCTGTGGGGTAGTCTGATTATAGAATCACCAAATGGTTTGGGTTGGAAGGGACCTTAAAGATCATCTAGTTCCAACCCTTCTGCCACGAGCAGGGACATCTCTAACTAGACCAGGTTGGTCAAAGCCTCACTGAATTTGGCCTTGAACAGTTCTAGGAACGGAGCATCCACAACTTCTCCGGGCAAGCTGTGCCAGCCCCTCACCACCCTTACAGTAAAGCATTTTATCCTAATATCTAGTCTAAACCTACCTGCTTCTAGTTTAAATGGTTAGTCCTTGTTCTGCCACAACAGGCCCTGGGTAAAAAGTCTCTCTCTCTTTATTAACACCCCTCTGCCACAATGAATGGGATGCATCAGAAAGAGTGTTGTCAGCAAGTTGAATGAGGTGATCCTGCCCCTCTGCTCAGCTCTGGTGAGGCCACGTCTGGATTACTGTATCTGGTTGTGGGCTGCTCAGAACAAGAGGGACATGGAGCTTCTGGAGTGGGTCCAGCAGATGGCAGAGGGGATGACAAAGGGACTGGAACGCCTCTCTTACAAGGAAAGGCTGAGGAAGCTGGGCCTGCTGAGCCTTGAGACAACTGAGAGGGAACTTCATTAATGTATATAAATATCTAAAGTGGGGGTGTCAAGAGGCTGGAGCCGGGTTCTGCTTAGTGGTTCTGAGCAACAGGACAAGAGGCCACTGGCAGAAACTGCTGCACAGGAAGTTCCACCTGATCATGAGGAAGAATTTTACTGTGCAATGATGGTGCACTGGAACAGACTGCCCTGAGGGGTTGTGAAATTTCCCTCAGTAGAGATATTCAAGAACCATGTGGACACAGTCCTGTGCAATGTGCTCTAAGATGACTCTGCTTGAGCAGGGAGGTTGAACAAGATGACCTGATGTGGTTGCTTTCCATCCTTTCCAACCTGACCCATTCTGTGATTCTTTGAACAGTCTCCACACAGTCTTCCCTTCTCCTGGCTGAACAGCCTCGACTCTCTCAGCCTGTCCATATAGTGAAGGTGTTAAAGGCATTTCATCCCTATTAAAAGATGGCAGCCCCTCCAAAGTCCTCACGACATCAGCTCTGCAGGTTTTCCAACCACCATTGCCCACGGATGGTGGTTGGAAAGCAAAATACTCAGAAAGTAAAATAATCCCTTACAGCCTCCCCGAACCACTCAAAACAACTCTGGTGCTACTGATGCTCCGCGGGAGGGATGGATGCACTGTCCCCTCCACCCCGCAACCACCACCTCCCCAACCTCCTACATTTTTTTCATCCTTTACTTCTGGTTAATTGTGCAGCTGCTGCTGAAAACGAAGTGACAGGTTGGCGGCGGGGAAGGAGAGGGTCTGAAATGCGGAAGGGGCGCGCAGCGATGCACCCCCACCGTTCCCGGCAGCCGCATCCTCATCCCGCCCTTTGCTCGGAGCCGCCTCCGCGAGGCCGCCAGTGGACGGAGGCAGCGGCGGGGGGTGTTGTCCCATCGCTCCCGCCTCCGGCAGCGCGGGCCGGCCCCTCTCGGGCGGGGGGGGCGGGCGGTAGAAAGGGAGGGCGGCGGGCGATAGGTGGCACAGAGCGGAGCGGCGGCGCTCGGGGCTGGACACCGCCGGGACCCACGGTGCCGGCATGGCTCTGGATTTCCTGGCGGGATGTGTCGGCGGTGAGTGGCGGGGGGGATCCGTGGGAGGGGAGCGGGAAAAAAATATTGTGGGAAAGAAGGAAAAGGGGAAAGGAGAGAGAAGGGGCTCAAACGAAAGGAAAAGGGGAGTAAAGGGCGAAAAATAAAGAGGTGGGTAAAGGGAGAAAAGGAAGGAATGGGGAAAAACCGAAATCTTTTACAAACGCGGAAGAAATGGAGGCAGGTTGGAGGGAAGGGCTGGGCGCGGCGGTGTTATTTTTGGGAGCGGAGGATGGTGTCTGATGCGGGGGCGATGAGAGCGGCCGCCCCGCTGCAGGTGGGGGCTGAGCCCGTGCAGGGCAGGTCTCGGGGGGTTCCCGTGTGGGGGCGGTGCGGGCCGCCCCCTCCGCGGCCGTGCCGCAGCATCGGGGGTTGCCCAAAGGAACTGGAAGGAGCGAGGGGTGGGGAGGAGGGCCTCGGGCGAGCCGAGGGACAGCAGAGCGGTCAGGAACCCTGACCTGAGCACATGGACAACGGGGAGCTTTAAAATGGATAGGAGGAGGGAAGCGTATGCGCGTCCTGCGCTTCCCGGTGCATCTGCTGCCGGCCTCCCGCCTGCTATTTTTAGCAGCTGTTAAATTGTGTTCAGGAGATTTAGTCTTGCTTGTCCTCTTGCTGTTCTCCTTGCCGACCTGGCGAAGAGATTTTTTTTTTTTTTTAATTTCTTTTTTTAGCCTCTCTCTGACTTCATCCTGGTGATCCTTGCCTCGCCGAAGATCTCGCAGGGTCAGTTGTACCACTGGCCTTTCCATCCTCAGCACAGTGTACATCACTGGTTTTCTGCCTTGGGCTATCTTTCTATCTTTGTCTTGTCGTTGTGCTGGCCTTGAACAACCTGGACTGCACCATGCTGGAGTGGGCACTGTATTGCTGCCACATCTTCCTTGTGAGTGGGAAGGCAGCTATCTTCCCGCAGATGTGCGAAGGTGCACTGAAGCTTATAGTTGTCACTGTTGCCAGCGATCATTAAGGATTGCAGGGTCATAGAAATACAGAGCTAGAGGATCCATTGCTTCAGTCTTTGTGTGCAAAATGCCTCTGTTCAGATTGGTAATAGGCCTGCATGTGACTTCTGTCAAGTCCTTTGATTCTAGAATAAAGCAAAGGTATTTGGTAACTCATGATCCCTCTGTGGGTGCTATTATCACATTTGGAAATGCTTGTAAGGCAGGACTGTTCTTCTGCCTTTAGAGAAGCTTGCGTGGTTTCTGTGCCTGCACAGAGTGGCATATACCTGAAATACTGTGCTTTAGAGAAACCTGCATTTTCTACCCACTATATTTGCCTTGGGCTGAGGCCAGGAGTCATGGCTGCACATTCCGTATGGTACTGCATGCTCTGTAGTCACACACCTCAACCCTTGCCTGGGGCTCAGAAGCTTGAAGAGAAGCATAAAGGCCAGCCCCTAGTACTGGCCTGAAGGACTGAACTGTAAATCCTTTATCTTCTGACTTGGTAGGATGCTCTTTACATGGTCTGCCAACAAGGCTGTGCACTCACACCTCAGGCTGGTGGTCCTGCTTGGGCTACTGTAGCCCCAGATCCAGGAAAAAAATTTGGAATAATAACCATGGCATTTGTTTTGTTTCAGGTGCTGCTGGAGTGTTGGTAGGACACCCCTTTGACACTGTTAAGGTGGGTTGATTATGAAATATCTTTGTCTCTATGTAGAAAACTTAGTTTTTCCAAGGAGTGGGGGAGGAAAAAAATCCCCAGACACCATAGGGGCATAAATCTGTGTGGGAAAGCTTGGAACAAGCCTCCACAACCTGTTTATAGATTTTTCAGTCTCCAGCTCTTCAGAAATGAAAACCCAGTTACATGAAAAACCTTGACCTAAACTGCAAGTTCATCAGTGCGATAACAATATTGTATTTGGAAATGCAATCTTGCATTTAGCTAAATTTTGTTCTAAGCTTCTTTCTCTGCATCTGTTCAACACTAACTACTAGACCTGCCTCTCCCTGCATTTGTAACTCAAACCTACTTTGTTACTAGGTTGAAAGATTGTTTTGTTCTTGCCTCGAGCTCTGCTGCTTACTCCTTTATTTCTAGCATTAGCCAAAGGGTGTAAGTTAGTAAAAATCCAAGCATGAAGCTTGTCTGGAGGCTTTTCCCTCCAAGTATTATTATGTACTTCTATAACTTTCCAAGTTAAAATTGATTTTCAGATGGTCTGTTAGTTGTGTGTGTTATACATACTTTGGCTACTTCAAATATAGGGTATGAGATCTGGAGGGTCCTTCAGCCAGGGCTCCCAGGAGTCCAAGCCCATCTTTGAGAATGGAATGACAAGTTATGTTGCCTTTTGGCAGCCTTATCCAAAGTCTCGTGCTGGAAGAATAGAAGAATATATTCCCTGCTAAATTAATATACGCAATCGCTTGACTGCAGCAGACAGCATGCTATGCACTGGATCTGTATTTGAGATACCTTTACCTTGCTGAATTTAGGTACAAAAAGGCTGTAGGCTGATAGTGTTACTAAAGCTACCACCATATTCTGTATTCTAGGACATAGTTAATTCAATACAGAATTCCCAAGCTAGTGGACATGAAGTTCTTGCAAGCTTGCAGTGGAAGCTGCTCAAATAGTAAAATCTGTCTTTTTGTTGCTCAGAACATGTTAATTTGACTGTAAAATAATTGAGTTGAATTCTAGTATATATTTTCAGGAATGGTATTATCTAGACTCACATAATTTTTCCTATGGTTGTACAGGGCCAGCTATCTTTTTATCTTACCCCCATCCTACCAAGTTTTACATGCTTAACTGAAGGTGATGGGTCATTTCACTGAATGCAGCAAAACTGCTAAAATTCTATGATCAGACTGAAGTTAATTATGTGTGGAGTTTTGTTTGTTGTTTGGTTGGGGTTTTTTTAAAGTGGAACAGCTTCTATTGCATGGAACTAAGTATTTAACTGTCTTCAAAAACTGGGGCTCCCATGCTAGTTTCAGCAGATGTATTATTGCAAAATAGATTTATTGGGTTTGGAAAAAAACACCTTGCTTTACAATAGAGCAAATAGTTTGTTTCTGGATAACTCTGAATGTTCTGTGAAATTCAGTGTGGCACATGATATTCTCATATACATGAGAAGGTATTATAAGCATCTATCTATTTTTTTTTAGAGCAAATAGTAATGTTTGTGTTATTAGCTGGTATAGTCACCACTCTGTGGAAAAACTAACCAGCCTTTAAGGAGAAAAAAAGAAAAAAAAAGACATTGCATAACTTGTGTATGTATATGTGTTATGAATTAACTTTTTCTATAGTTCAGCAGTGTTTAAAGGGCTAACTGGTAGTCACCTTGGAGTATGCAATTTTAATATAACTGAACAATGGGAAATCTGCTTAGATAAGCCAGAATTTTACTTCTGTCTTGGCATTTAAGCTTTTTTTTTTTTTTTTGGGCCAGTGCTCATGTTTCACAGAGCGGTGGGGGGGGGATGGTGGGGCACACAGGGAAAAATTAAGCTGGTGAAGTCATCTGCGAAACCTGCAACTGAGCTGATCTCAAAACTGGCAAACTGCTTATCCCTGGTTTGTTGATGTAATGTATAAAATTGCTTTTTTGCTTTTAACTGCCTTTACTTTCTGAGCTAGGGGCTGTCTTCATTAACAGCAAAAGTGTTACTTTGTTGTAGATGACAGATAAGCCTCATCACGGGAGAGTTACCTAGTAAGTATAGCCCAGGTGAACACTTCTGTTTCTCTCAGTCTTAATTTATTCCCAAATGTATTAGTTCAAGTAAAGACCTGAAAGACTTGTGGAGCTTTTTCCCTTTTTAGTTTTAAACTGATGTGTCCCTCTTCTACAGCTGTGGCATGGAGGGAGTGGGGTTTAAATATCCTTCTTTTTTTTTTTTAATGTAGTTTTATTCTGAACCTTCTTTCTGCTATGCATTTCTGGCTGTATACACTTCCACACACAGTGCCTCTAAAATTGAATTTCGGGCACAGTGTTGTTGAAATCTCATCCTCCAAGAATATGTAGTAGATGTTTTCATTGCTAAAAGACTTCTAAAGTCACTCATTTCCCACTTTATTAAATGCGTGGACTTTTTGTGGGATGTAGTGGTTTGGGGTTTTTTGTTTAGTCTTGAATATCTTTATGCAAATCTTTGATGTGAAATTACTGTGTGTTACTATTCAACATAAGTCTTAGAAACAGTGGCTTCCAATAAGAAGGAAGCAAGAATATTGGGCAATGAATAGAATAGATGGCTAAACTTTGCACATGACTCATCCTTCCTATAGTTGTACACATTAAAGAGCTTGTTGAATCCAGCATTAATATGCATGAAATAAAGTTTTATGTGTACTCACTCATTGCCTTGCTTGGCAGTTTGCTAATGTGGGTACACTGAGGTGACCAGCACTGTGCTCAAGAGAGAATTCTTAGACCTGGAAAGTCAGTACTCTCTAAATATTTTATCCTACAACAAAATGGTTAATATTTCACCAATTATTCAGACAAAAATAGTAGGAGCTGTATGCGACTAGGTAACTCAACCCATATATAGAATATTCCTAATTCTAAACTGCTAAACACAAGTGCATAGAAAAGATAAAGTAAGAAGGTTCCTAAGCTGCAAATCTCCCAAACCACATCCATGTGGAAGTCCCCTGACTTTACAGATGGAGTTTGAAACAATAGCAGTAAACTATAAATGGAGCAAAACATTCGTTTCTGAAATTGTGACAACTTGTTAAGATTTATGATTTTGTTTGTGGACCTCCTTCTTTAATAGTTTTGACAATCTGCCTACCCCGGAAACAGCACTTTGTGTAACAAAGGATTTATTTGCTTTGAATCCTACCTCAAGCCTGCTTTAAAGGCTAAGATGCTGTAAGATCTGAGGTGATCTCAGCCTCCCAACATGGCTAGCATACACTGATGTGTGTACTCAAATAACTGAAAACTAAAGTTTTGATTTGCAAAGCATAAAATTATAGGTTGTAGGAATAGTAAAAAAACCAGACAAACAAAAAAAAAAACAAAACAAAACACAAAGCACTTCCACAAATCTTTTTCTAGACTTGCAGCTTAAAGGTCTTTCATTGTTGTGGTGCTGGTTTTTAATACCATAGGCAAACACAGATAGGAAGATTTTAATTCATGAGCTTTGATGCAGATATGATAACTTTTTCTTTTGCTCAGAATAAGAGTCTTGAAGCTTTTTTACCCTGGAGTTGCAGCAGCATTTAATGGTTTCTGAAGAACACAGCCCTCTCCTTTTGGAGATCAAAGACAGATTTTTAACTTTATCAATTCATTGAAACCAGTTTATTGAGTTTATTGCAGTGTAGGGCTTTGCATGAGCTAAGTAGAATTGTGACTTTTTTAAACATGCTGAGGGCAAATTAGCATGAAAAAGCAGAAGTGGACTTTGCCATTAAAGGTTCAAAAACATCCAGAAAGGGGCTTGCCTCCTAAGACCATCAGTTACAGCAGCATCTATCTGTCCAGCAGAACACCCTCAGGAATTGCTTGCATTCAGCAGGCTTTTTAAAAAAAAGATTAAAATTTAAAAGGACAAGTGGCTTTTTATTCCTTCCCTTATGCAAAGATGGGTATCTTAAGAGTCACTGCTCAATTACCCTCTAAAAAAATAATCAGATCTCAATGAATGGACCCAAATCTGGTAGAAACACCATGGGTGTTGTTGAAAGTTTCCATCCTTTTAAAATTATCCTTATTTCATGATTGACTTGCAAATAATTTTTTTAATATACAATTCTGTCAGGTTTGTACAGATATTCCTTAATGTGAACAGGAGTATTCTTGGCAGCTAAAGAAAGTCCCTATTGTAGCCTGTACTGGAAAACTTTATTTGAAATTCTAGATGATAATATACCCTTTCATATACTGGTTTTCTAACAGTCACAAGAACCTAATAATCCTCTCCCCTTCATATTTTCACCCCCAAAAGACATTCAAAACAGTTACACAAGATTTTCAAATTATTTTGTCACATATGGCATTCTATTGTCTAGCCTGTGCTCTTCTATATCCATTGCTATAGCAAATCTCCACATAGGTACAAGATACTTCTTTACCCATTATACTGCTCCTTATTTACAAATTGCTATCTCGCACAACTTTTTATAGGTTCGTCTACAAGTTCAAAATGTAGAGAAACCTCTCTACCGTGGGACTTTCCATTGCTTTCAATCCATCATAAAGCAAGAATCTGTAAGTATGAAATTAATGCTTTGCAGATTTTTTATCTTTGTATATTTTGACTCAGAAATGTGGGAAAGCTGTTAAAAAAGCCCTACGGATATTGAAGATCAAGAGATAAAGTATATTCTGAGTATCACCTGACCATAGGGCAGATATTGCAGTTAGAAGTTTGCCAGAAACTTTGTGAAGATCACTAAGTTGGCATTTTGAAGTTAATTTTTTAAATAAAATAAGTTGTTTAAATAACTAATTTTCTGAGAATCCAAGCAATCTGGGCAATGCATAAAGAAATTAGTAGCATGTTTTTGCCACCAAAGCGTTAAGACCATAGCTAAAAGGGTAGCTTCAGGCTTTAAGCTACTTAAAAAAGTATAAGATTTGCTAGAAAACAGTGGATGGACTAAGATAAATTTCTGGATGTGTTCAGTGGTATATTTTTACTACTAAGTTGTTCAGATGTTAGTTGCTAGGCAGAGATGAATTTTTTTAATTACAAATTTATTACTAATCAAGGTGGTCCCAATCTTCTGGCCACTGTTAAAAGGTTAGGGCACAAGGGAGCTACAGTATGAGATTTAACAAGTCCAAATGCCAGGTTTTATACTTTGGCCATAACAATCCCCATGCAAAGCTACAGGCTGGGGACAGAGTGGCTGGAGAGAGGCCAGGCAGAAAGGGACCTGGGGTGCTGATTGACGGGAAACTGAACATGAGTCAGCAGTGTGCCCAGGTGGCCAAGGAGGCCAGCAGCATCCTGGCCTGTATCACAAATAGTGTGGCCAGCAGGACCAGGAAAGTTATCCTTCCCCTGCACTCGGCACTGGTGAGGCCACACCTTGAGTGCTGTGTCCAGTTCTGGGCCCCTCAGTTTAGAAAAGATGTTGGGGTGCTCAAACGTGTCCAGAGAAGGGCAACAAGGCTGGGTCTGGAACACAAGCCCTATGAGGAGTGGCTGAGGGAGCTGGGGTTGTTTAGCCTGGAGAAGAGGAGGCTCAGGGGAGACCTTATTGCTCTCTACAACTGCCTGAAAGGAGGGTGTAGCCAGGTGGGGGTCGGTCTCTTCTCCCAGGCAACCAGTGACAGAACAAGAGGACACAGTCTCAAGCTGTGCCAGGGGAAGTTCAGGCTGGATGTTAGGAAAAAATCTTCACAGAAAGAGTGATTGGCCATTGAAATGGGCTGCCTAGGGAGGTGGTGGAGTCACCATACCTGGAAGTGTTTAAAAAAAGACTGGATGTGGCACTTAGTGCCACGGTTTATTGGATGAGGTGGTCTTAGGTTGAAGTTGGACTTGATAATGTCAAACATCTTTTCCAATCTAGTTAATTCTGTGATTCTGGGAGAGCCAGAAGGGCCATATTGTGCAGTTTCAGGAGGTTGTCAATGCCACTTTTAAAAAGCATTTCTCCTTCCTTCTTCCATTAGGCTTTTGGACTCTATAAAGGTATTGGGTCACCAATGATGGGTCTTACATTCATTAACGCGCTTGTTTTTGGTGTACAAGGAAACACACTTCGTGCGCTTGGAAAAGACACTCCTCTAAACCAGTTCCTTGCAGGGTCAGCTGCAGGGGCTATCCAGTGTGTCATCTGCTGTCCCATGGAGTTGGCAAAGACAAGAATGCAACTTCAAGGAACAGGAGAATACAAACTAAAAACGAAGAATTACAAAAATTCTCTGGATTGCTTGATCAAAATCTATCGAAAGGAAGGGCTGAGGGGTATCAACAGGGGCATGGTCTCAACATTCATAAGAGAAACTCCAAGCTTTGGCTTTTACTTCCTGACCTATGACTGCATGACTAGGTATTTAGGATGTGAAGCTGAAGACAGTTATGTTATTCCCAAACTGTTATTTTCTGGAGGGATGTCAGGAATTGTGTCCTGGCTCTCAACCTATCCCATGGATGTGATCAAATCCCGACTTCAGGCCGATGGAGTCGGAGGCGTTACACAATACAATGGCATTCTAGACTGTGTCAGAAAAAGTTACCATGAAGAAGGCTGGAGGGTGTTCACGAGGGGTCTCACTTCCACCCTTCTCCGTGCTTTTCCTGTCAATGCAGCTACCTTTGCTACTGTCACTGTGTTCCTAATGTACATGAGGTCAGAAGACAACATTCCTGAATGTGAACCAGGTCCAGTAATCCATCAGCCTTCCAGTTTGTGAACTTTATCTGTTTGTTCTCCTCATCCAAAGCCCAGCTGGTTGAGTTTTGTTAAACATGAACACTTTGACCCACACAAGTAGTGCAGATGTATGCTATCTGTATAAAGATTCCTAAGTGTGTCAAATTAGGATTTTATCTGACTACTTGTATAAACAGCCTTATTCAGGACTCCATATGTAATAGTATTCTAGTAAGATGGGTACCTGCCATTAGAAAGCTACTGTTGTGGCCCCAGAAGAGGATCTGGGGAATGTTGTAGTACCAGAACTCATGTTTTCTTCCACTCATGTTTTGAATCACTGAGTTGAATGCAGAAATGTTTTCATGAAAGAAATACTCATTTTGTAGTGACAGGAATTAGTATACTCCTCCTCTAAGGTGAAACAGAGGGAAGAAATTAAATGTTGAAGGCATGGTGCAGGTAACCCTAAACTCTTTTAAGATGTGGACTAGCATTCAGCTAGTCACATGTTTTACTTCTCCTCTGCTTTTTTATGTCAGTGGTTTTAGTAGCAACTTTGTTCATACCAATTTGCAAAAAAAACCCCCAAACATTTGTATCTAAGCTATTCCCTTACCTTTCAGCTCTGAATAAAAATCTTAAGCACAAAGTTAGCATCTGCACTCAAATGCACTTGTTCTTTTAAATCTCAAGGCTAGTAAGGATTCAGGGAAACTGAAATCTAGTGAGATTGATGTTATTTGCCTTCACCTCTGATTTTTCTTTGGTGGGTGCATGGACTGTATTAAATAGTTCAGCCCAAGTAAACTTTGCTCTCCAAAGTTAATGCAACTTTGCACCACTACTCCCAACATGCCCCATAGCAGCCAGTGATGTACAGAAGTCAAAGTCCTGCCTGTGGTATTGCACAAAATGTTTGTGGATGCAATGTTATCTTAGCAGCTTGAAGTATTGTAGAAATATATATATATGTAGAACTGGAGGTTTCATACCTTTCCAGAAAATAAGGGTGTAAGTGTCTGAAATGGGTGCTGTTCAATACACTTGCATTATGAATTTAAACAATACTGATTTTTATGTATTTAGTTACAGTGCTACTGGAAAGAAGACTGAAAAGGGTTTTGGAGAATTTTGTTACATTAATCTGCTGTGATTTTTATTTTTACTCTTTTTTTAGCATTCTGTTCAAGAAGGATTGTATTAATCAAAGAACTATAAACAGTTATTTAAGATTTCAAAAACCCTACACATATTTGGCACAAATAGCCAGGAAGAGAGAGTACATGTATGTGAGCAATGTTTTAAAACATATCAAAGTAGTTCAGTAAGTATAACTTGTTAACACTTTTGGTTGGGACAAGTGCAATATGTGTTTAATTTATATGAATTTTCTAAAGAAACCTTATTTCATTGCATTTTGCACTGTAACAAAATATGCTGGAGAAACCTGTAAAACTGTTATGTCTTTTTATACCTTGGAGGTATGGTGGATGTTCTAGTGCCAACTTGCACTGAGATTCACATTGAATGTTAAACCTGTCTACTAAGCTGCATATGCACAACAACTCACAGCAAAGACCATTTACACCTTTGTACAGTAGACTGTAATTATTGTATATAAAATTAAGGGAATAAATGTTTTTTAAATTTTGATTTTGGTTCTTCATAAAGTTTTTTTTTATGTTGTACTCAGATGCTTTTTTGTGTTAAACTGAGCTTGCAAGAAGGTAGGGTTTCTAGCTTTTGCCAGTAGAAACTTCTTCCTTATCTGCAGGAAGGGCAGGGTCTTGGACTGGCTTTAAAGTCAATCAGTTCACAGGAGCTAAGAAAGGAAGTCACTTCTTCAGACTGACCTTTTTTCTGCTAAGAGAACAATCCTACTTTTAGAGCCAAAGAGCTGGTGCCATGCTTAAACTCCTCATGTTCTGCACTTACTTGGTTTAAGCTGAGCAGCACCAATACGACACAATTGTCAAAGACAAGTCTTGGGTCTCTGCAGAGTCACATCAGAATCAAGTACCATTCAAATCTGACTCAGAAAAATGCTCATAAAGAGTATCAGTGTTTCAAACAAAAAGCCACACAGGAGAAGCAGAATGATGTGTATTATGACCTATGAAAAAGACCTCTCCTTGCCATGGAATGGCTTGGGTTGCAACCTGAAAGATCAGTTAGTTCCTACCAAACCCCTCTGCCATGGGCAGGGACACCTTCCTCTTGACCAGGTATCTACTCTCTTCAGTTTTAAACTGTTACCCCTTATCATTCCATGCCCTTGTAAGAAGTCCCTCTCCAGATTTACAGTAGGCCCTTTTAGGTACTGGAAGGTGCAATAAGGTCTCTCCACAGCCTTCTCTTCTCCAGGGTGAACAGCCCCAACACTCTCTGCCTGCCTTCATAGGAGAGGAGCCCAATCCACTCCAAGCATCTTTGAGGCCTTCTCTGGACTCACTACAGCCAGGTCCATGTCCCTTCCTGTTGAGAGGTTACTTTAGGTAGTGGCTTAACTAATTCATCTTCTTGTGACTAACCCTGTCAAGCATCAGTTTGCCAGATCAGAAAATGGAAAGGCCAGCACCGCTTCAACTGACCATGACCAGGGTCAGTTCCAGTCAAGTACCTTTTGTCCTCTCAGCAAGAACACCACCACTGAACTATGGCACGGACACAAATACTTGGAATAAGCAAACAGCGTCTCCCTAAACGACTGTACTGTCATTAAACAGAAAATGTTTACTTGCAGTGTTTACTAACGCATTCTCTCCAGAAATCCATTCATC
>VYZS01083668.1:25495-43768 GCA_013400695.1 Neodrepanis coruscans | reverse complement strand
CCCAATGCCTACTTCTTGGCATCCAGTGTGGGTCTTAAAGGGCTCCAGATAGTGACAGCCTTGACTGGGGTGTAGCAGACTACATTTACAGTTACTGTTCCTCAGTTTTTACTTGATGGAGTCTTCGGATTAGCGACAGGGCTTGCTTGTTTTGCTGTATATTGGAGGTTAGTGCTTGTTAGCGGCTGCTTTCAATTGTACAAACATAAGTGTACTATTTCCTTTTGAAATGTTTTATTATATTTTAGGTGTTCTCTAGCTGCCAGTTCAGACACGAGTAGGTTTCTTCTAAATTCTATGTCTAATTTGTCAGACTCCACATCTCTGATTTCATATCACATCACATCTCAAATAGTATAAAACAGCTTTATGTGGACAGATGAAGGCATATAGCCTGAATTTAGTTTGTATTTATTATACATTTTATTAAAATTGTCAAGCTTATAAACTTTCTCATGAAGTTAATATTAAAATATCACCAGTCATGCTTTTGTATTTCAGTTAAATGATATGTCCTGGATTCACTTCATCTAATTTTTTTATGGCTAAAAATTAAGTGTTCAGGATAAACCAGTCATCTAAGCATTCTTTATGACCCATGAAATGAAATAGGCATTTCCAGAGGCAACTCATCTCCTTTTAAGATTCCTATCATAGAAGTAAGTCAATTGCCTTATGGAGGAGACTATCTCTGTCCATGAAAGATAAAAACAGTCTAGTAGATCTGAAGATCCACTGAAGATCCTGCTTGTAGGTGCTGGAAAAAAGGCAAGATAAATCACTACACATCTTGTGTTAACCTTTCTTTCGTTCAGTACACCATTGGTAGTATAAGCATACATTGATTGTCCTGCCTATTACAAACTTTGAAGTGATTTGAAACCTGCATGAAGGAAAATTATTTATTTGTCTTAAATTGGGAAAACTTTATTTAAAATATGTAAAGAATGATTTTAACTAATGAAAAAGTTTGAACAACAAGGAAAAAAAAACCAGCACCAAAAAAATCCCAACAAAACCCAAAAGGCACTAAAAATCAACCAACCAAACAAAAAACCCCACCTCCTCTGATGTTGTCCAGAGGGGACAATTTATTTTGCGTCATAAAGTTTAGCAACTGCTAGTGAACCGCAGGAAGAATAGACAGTTCATAGCAGTAACATTGTGCAGGAGAAAACATGGGTCAATTATTCCATTCATCACTGATGATTTTTAATCCTATACAGTCATTAAAATCTCTAGTATCTATTTGGCAGATAAAACACATGATTGGAGTATGACTGAAATAAATCAAAATGTCTTTCAAACATGGGGAAAAAAAAGAAAAAAGAGAGAGAATAGTAAAGCTTCAGTACAGCAAACTATAAAAAATGATCTGCTAATTGAGTTCAGCTATACCTGTAGAACAGTGGAAAGACAAGTCATTGCTCATATATTTGCTTCAGAAGAATTAAAAGTACAAACCAATGAAAATAACAAATTAGATTACTCAGATAAGTTCTACTTTTCATATTTCCTTAAATTGTTAGAGACTGTAGAGTGGGCTGTAAGTGCTAGCTAGTTTTCCTATTAAAGCAGAGACACCTTTGTCCTTAATTTCGAAAGACTGAGAATTGAAGAATGAAGACTAGGATTCATAATTTATAACTTTAGCTATCTGAAAATAAGCTACTTTTCTTAACTTCATCCAAGCTAAGAATTTCTACTAAAGGATTAGTTTTTTATTTTTTTAAATCTCTGTAAGATTCCTTTGCAAGATGTGATAAATATCACTGGAGATATATCCATATCTTTCCAGTGTTCAACAAAGACTGAGTAAAGAAAGTAAAGAAAGAAGTAAAGAAAACTTAATTAAGTATATCCCACCTGAAGCATATAAGGAGCAAGAAGAACATATAAGAAAACAAACTAAAAAAAAAAAAACCCAACAAATTAAAAAAAAAAGAAAAAGAAAAGTGAGACAGAGGTTTTTTGTAACATGTATACCATTTTTTACTATCTATATAAAGCAATAATTTATTTTTGATGTCGTAGTTTATAGTGATAAACAATGGTGGAAAAAGCAAGAGGGAGTGAGTGACTGATCCATTTATGTCTTGACATGAGTGGCATAGGTATTAACAAGATATAATTCAGAGATGTACTAACCAATTATTATCCATGTTTTTGTTGGTCTTGGTGAAGCCTCATGGAAGCAGCAATAGTGGAAATAGCCTCCTGAAAATGTTCATTATTTTCCAGTGTGGACTCTTATTGTAGTTGACATTATAATGACTTAGCCTAACTGTTATGTTTACACAAAAATCTAAAAAGTAAGTAATAATTTTACTGCCAATTATCTGCATTAAAGTTTTCCAACTTCAGCAGACTGACAGCTACTTCAATAAACCCTTCTTCTCCATTTTTAAAATCTATTGCAGTTTAATATTTACATTCTCTGTTTTGTAACTTATTAGTTTTCCAATTTATTATTTATATTGTGTACATATTATAGAGGTATCTTTGCTGTTTTTTAATACTACAGGATAATTTGTGATTACATACATACTTACAGACTTACATACATACATCCCCCCAAAAAAACCCAAACAAACAAACAAACGTGAGAAAGATTATTTCCAATTCTGTGATTTAACTGGAAGAAGAATTGTATCTTTGATCTTTTTAATTCACATAATCTTTTTGTAGGGAGAGGGTAGTTACCCCGACTTGAATAATTTGACTTGATACGGTTAATAACACTTTCTGATTTGCTCAATTGATTTTATTTTAAACTCTGTCAATAGTTTAACTGAAGCAAACAACTTTGCTTCAAGTTTGTTTCTTGCAGGTCTTTAAGAAGGCTGTTCTCTGTATTGGTTTCCAGGTATAAAAAAAAAATGTTAGCAGTTTAAAGTGATGTGAACTCGAGCAATCAGAAGAATGCTTTGGATGATGCAGATGCCATCATGGACAGTCATTGAAGGATGAGGGCAATGGATCAATTATGATTGGCCTTTAAAAAGATAAGGTAAAGAAGTAAATCCAAATTGGTTAGAGAATGTTCATAACACCAAATAATATTACATTGAGGCTGCCCTAGTACATAATTCTGTAGAACTGATCCTGATCTTATAGGCAAAGTATCATCAGGACACACATATTTAAAATCACAGAGTAAAATGAAACATAAATGAAACATAAAAAAACAAAACAAAACAAAAATCAACAATAAAAAACCCTTCACAACCATCCAAGAAACCAACCAAACAAACAAAAAGTAAATCAGAAATAAACCCCACCAAACCAAACAAAAAAAATCCACCCCACAATTCTAAAAATAATACATTATTAAGTCATAAATTGGGTCAGTAAAATTCAAAGTTAATTGAATATGGCTAGGAAAATAAGTCTGTGTCTAGGCCTTTTGAATCATATGGATAACAAGGCTATAAAACATGAATGAACCATAATGTTGTAGCCAAGTAAATGTCATTGACTAGATGGAAAATGGAATGTTTTTCAGTGCACCTGAGTTTAAGATATGAAGGTACATTTTTCTTTATCAGAGGGAAAAATTTGAAAGTTTAGAGGCTTTAAAGGATTAACAGACAATATTTCCCAACTTCAAAAATCCAGTCTATATTTATCATCTTTTCTGGACTTTTCTGGACTAGGATGTGCATTCTTCTGACAAACTTCATTCTCTTCAAGTCTTCCTTCACTATGAAGAAAATTAAGTGAGGAATAATGCTTCATTATTTTTTTCTGCCCTTTTTTTTTTACATCACAAAATGTTAATTTAAGGATAGAATCACTGATAATCACGGATGAATGTAAGGTATAAGGAGCTTTATTCTCTACACTATTAGTTGTAATGACTGCAGTTTTTAACAGCAGTGGGGCTTCAATAAAATTCTAGAGCTCTTCCTTAAAACTATATTACACACAGAATTACACACAGAATTAACAAGGTTGGAAAAGACCATAGAGATCATCAAGTCCAACCTTTTACCTAACTTATCAACCTTCCCAACACCATCCCATCATCTAAACCATGTCACTGAGTACGCCATCCAACCTTCCCTTAAACACATCTAGGGACGGTGACTACCACCTCCCTGGGCAGCCCATTCCAATGGGAAGTCACTCTATGAAAAAATTTTTACTAATATGCAGCCTAAACCTCCCCTGACACAGCCTAAGACAAAATAGTATTCCACATCTCTTCCCAGAAAACTGTGAAATGAGTAAATTAAGCTATCTGAATATACAATTATTATATAAGGAAAAATATGGAGAAGGAAAAATTACAGGCTTAATTTAATTACCTAAACCTAAGGACACAAGAACTTAGTGCTGTTTCTGTCTCACAGGTATTTCAAGTTTCCGTATGCTATAGCATGGGAGGTTTGCAGGGCACCAGTGCCCTGTCGGGAGTATCAGTTGATTTCTAGGCTACATAACCTTCGATGCTTGAAAAGGCATTAGTCAATTGTTGCAAAACAAATAAATCTAGCCTATTGAATAGTAAATCACTTAAGCAATAGTAACTCACTTTGATAGTAAGTCACTTCAATCTAGATACATATATGAAGATTCTGCCTGCCTGCTGGATGTCTTCATTCCCATTATGGGGAATGGACATGACATTACATTTGGTCTTAGGCTAAATCAGACATTTTTGTCATTTGAGACAGCACAGGATAACACAGTCAGGATCCAGTTGCCTCTCTAGTACATGAAAGTAGATGTAAATATGTGGATTCTGCGTCATACCTGTCAGCTTCGTTCAGAAGTCTCAGATCTGAGACATTAAAGGTCTGCTTTGGGAGGAGTTAAATTCCTCCTCTGGACTTCATTGTATATATGCCAACTAGGAGATAAACATAGGTATCTAACACTACCTGAAATGCTCTGTCCTACTGTTGGCAGTGACTCAGCATATCTAATCTCAGAACTCGGTTAGAGTTTTGAGCCATATATGTTTATTCAGTGTGCTGGGACAGACCATACAGAATTCAAAAAAATCCCTCCCCAAATCACAAGATTTTTTCCCCCCACTTTATATCCCCTTTTCCTGGTAGGTGTTCTGCGTTACATGATATTCCACGATTGGTTCCCGGCCCAAGATCCCTCCCCACTCCTCGCCTCGACCCCTACACTCCAAGGGTTGGCCCCAGGGCAAGGATGGAGCCAAGCATCTTCCTCTTCCCTTCCCCCAGCTGTGATACTGATGTTGCATGGCAACCAGTCCCTCAGAGACCTTTGAATGTTTTGTTAATTGACAATTAACCTTATCCATTTCATTGTAGTCAGTGCCCCAACTTTTCACTGAAGGCAATAATACTTTTAACCTAATAGATTGTTATCTCATTCTTCAGCTGTAGCTGAAACCTACATAAGTAGCAAAACCTACATTTGTACTACTTTTTATATTTTCATTTGTAGGTGAAGTAATTTTAAAGTAATTGCCAATGAGAAAATAATTCTAAAATATGAAATATATGTAAAATTAATTTGCATGTTGTATTTAGTGAATGCAAGTGACAGAGCGTTGGCAGAGGGGTGCGGCAATATTGGCCTCTGTGAGGATAACCATGAACCACCCACACCTGAAGATCTGAATATTTTCTGTCAGGCTGTAGCCTGTGTGTCCTTACAGTGGATGAGAGGAAAAGTGTGAGGAGGAAAGAATGTCAGAGACAAATTCTTATGGACTGATCATAACTCTGACGTTACCTGCATCTCTTTGAGATGAGGAGGCAGTAGAGGACTCTGGAATGAAGAAATTTTATTAAGCCTGGGAAAAAAAAGGAAATGGTTGGATAAAGAAGGGAATGAGATATTTTCTATTTTTGTCTTTGTTTTTCTCTCTTCAAATCTATTTTATTCAGCAATAAATTAAAATACTTATCCTCAAGTTGAGTCAATTTTTCCTGTGATGCTAAGTGATAACTGATCTCCCTGTCTTTCTCAAACTTTTTCATCTTACTTTCTCCCCTATCAGCTTGAAGCAAAGGAGTGAGAAAGCAGCTGGATGGCTGATGGGGTCAGCTCATCACACAGGAATGTAACATATTCTAGTCTATCAGTAACCTACCAAAATAAATACAGATTTGCTGACAACCCGTAGTATATAAATATAATAACTTCAGAGAAGAGGTTATTATTACATGAATAATTTTCAAAAATTGAAGAGGAGAACCTTCTATGGTAACAGTGATGCATGGATCTATAAACAAGAAGCACAACCTTCTGAAAATCAAGTCTTAGTTTTAGCTAATATATTATTGTTAAAACTGTAGTATGCATTGAGGTTTTTGACATTTCAGTAATGATAATGAAACACATGTGACAAGGTTAGCATGATCTTATTGTGTTTTTCTTTTACATCCTATAAAGGAAAATTATTCTTTTTCACTCTAAATGTGTCATTTTCACATCTTGAGCACAGAATCACAAACCTCAGCATGAGTAAGGTCAGGAAGGACCACTAGGAATTATCTATTCCAGCCTCTCTGCTCAAGTAGGTTTTCCTAGACCATGTTGCTCAGGATTGTGTCCAAATGGTTTTTGGATATTTCTAGGTAAAGATACTCCACAATATATCTGGGCAACCTGTTCCAGTGCTGTTACCCTTACAGTAAATACATTCTTACTCATATTCAGGTGGAACTTTTATGTTCCAGCTTCTTCCCATCACCTCTCATCCTATTGCTCAGCACCACCAAGAAGGGCCTGGCTCCATCGTCTTGGCACTCTCCCTTCAGGCATTTATATTCATTGATAAAGTCCCCTCTCAACCATTTTTTTCTGAACAGACTCAACTCCCTTAGCCTGTTTTCATAAGAGAGGTAATCCAGTCACTTAATCACTGTTTTAGTCCTCAAATGGACTCACTCCAGGAGCTCCATATGTCTCTCATATTAATGAGTCCAGCACTCTAGGTAAGGTTTCTCCAGGGCTGAGGAAAGGGACAGGATCACCTTCCTTAACCTGCTGGCAGTGAGATAGAACTAACTGAGATATAATTTGCTTTCGAAATGAATGGTCACTGATATTAGAATTTGCTGCCTGCACATTAGCCAGTCAACAAGCACAGTTATCATATTTTTACTATTTACTAATTAATCTATCCTGACCTTTTGTTCACTGCAGTAAGTTTTTTTGAGTCTTCAGAATCATGTACTGATTCTCAAAGAATGGATAAAACAGAATGAAACTTCATTTTTGCTGTGTAATGACCAAGTGTAACATTTAATATTCATATAAAACTCCAATATCTTATTGGATCATTACTTCAGAATGTGTTCATAGATGAACAGACAAAGAAAGTATCCTAAAATGATTCACAACTATATTTTTTTTTCCTACGTAATTTATATTCATCAGAGCCAGGTATTTAAACAGTAAAAAAAGTAATGAAACACTGGTGACTAAACACCTATTGGTATGTTTCTTCTGACTTTTTCTGTACTTAAATCTTAATGAGATGTAATTACAGGGGGGTTTTTTGTATTTTTCCTTCACGATGCATTAATCTAACAGAGTAGTGACAAGTAGCTGTGTCTGACTTCATAAGCAGCAAACTTACTGCAAATATGCAAATGAGGAACAACAAAGAAGAGCCTGGAGATATTAACATCTGTGTGAACGAAGCAACCATTTCACAACTCAGTGGACCTTAAACAAAGCAGACACTGAAATCTGTTCAGTACATGGGGTGGATTTTTAAATATGTTCAATTACTGCCTGTTGCACAGCTGTCACTAGAGCACAGTTTCTGTCACACCAGGGATTCTGCTTTGACATTACCAGCATATAAAAATGGTATTCATGATAAATAGTTTTCCAGCATAGCAAAATAACCATTTTTCACTCATGTCTATGACTTAGAGATCTGCTTATGCTTCCATATCTCTGGCAATTTAGATAAGTGGAAAAAGAGAGTCATCTGTTAGGAGCAAAATAGCTATTTTGCCAATCGCCCTGGTAACTAAGTGGCTAACTATCCCATTCCTGTGTAATATTTAAGAAAAAATATTGCTTTTGAGGAGAATATGAATTTTACATGAAAGATAATTAATCTTTTTATGAGAAAGGAGAAAACCACTCTTCTTTTCTATGAAAAAGTAGATTTCATTAGTAAATTTTTCTACACAGACAAACAGAGGAATGTATAAAAACTGTTTTGTGTCTTAGAGTATTTTCCTTTAAAATATATAGAAACACATGATACATGTTGATTGAAGAAAAATCTTTAGGTTAAATAATATTTTAAAATAATTATAATCTTTACATTTTTCATCTGTATTATTAATTTAATTAATGTTATATGTAATACTATTTCTGGTAAAAATACTAGTATTCACGAGAGAAAATTACATAAATCTTACTTTATGCATGAACTCCATAAATAAAATTTGTGAGTATATATTGTCATATATTTCCACTCTTAAATCATTTAATTAGAATAACTGAGAGGCAAACTGCATTTTTTGATAATACTTTGGTGAACCCTTATACTTACCAAATTATCAGAAAAATAATAAACATTTTTGAACCGTAGGTATAGAGTACACCGCCATCATGCTCATGACACATATCCTATCGATCTTTCTCCTTATTCATCTGGAAAAACTGAAAATTTACTTTTGAGTACGTCTTAGATTGATTTGGGTGCCATAAGGTACCATAAAATTGACTGTAAATATAATATTCAGAAAAAAAAATCACTCTTTTTTTTTTTTTTTTGCATTTGCCTTTAAAGAAACCTCTCATCACTACTGTATTCCCACCATTTTTTTTTTTATTTTTTTTCTGGTAAAATTCAGGTTGTGATGAAAATCTGCTGCATGGAAATGAAAGTACACCTGCTGTACTCAACTATTTGTAGTCTTTTATCAGAAAAGGTTTGAGCTTGATTTTATGACTACTATATATTTTTCAGCAATAACTAATTTTGTTGGATCAGATCAATTTTTGATCAATTTTCAAGTGTTAATGGTAAATTAATGATTAATATTTTTATTTAATTTTAATAAATAGGCTATAATCTTTAGGAAAGTACAGTAGAGAACAGATTGATTTATGTATTTCATTTTTTTAATCTTATTTTACTAGAAGCAGATAATTCCATGTTGCAAATATATTGAGATATGCAAAGAAAAGCTTAGATAAAGACTGATACAAAAACACTTGCTTCTTTATTTTGCATAATAACAAAAAAATATATCTTCTGCTTCTCACAGTTTGTGAGTAAAAGATTGCAGTATTTATTTATTACTTAAAGTATATGGTGGACAAACAAGGAAAAATGGAAAATTAAAATTATTTATCTCATGCAATTTTTGAGATTGTCACTATGAAGTTCTTCCGCATTGCTTTTCTAAATAGTCTCAATTTAAGTGAACCAGTGTGCAGCCATCATGCACAAAACAACTGAGGGCTACGAGAGGAGACCAATATTTAAGATTGTAAAATGATCCAATTTTTCCTCTTAAATTGTGTGTGCATTCACTAACAGTTAATCAACTTTTGATATGTCTTATGGATGCTCTCTGTAAGTATTCTCATTAAAGAACTGTTCATTCAATCTGTAGTCCTTGAAGAAAATTACAATTTTATTAGCGAGAGCATCTAATAAATATTCTCAATTCCTACCTAACAATAAACAATAATGTTTACAATTTTTTCAAGGAATCCTTCATGGTTCATTATTTAATCTTGTAGATTTAATTGCACTAATATTTCCATCTAGGTGGCATAATGCAAGATTTAGTTCTCTTTGAATGCAACTGGTGCACTTGAATATGCTGCCTGGTTTTAATACATAATAAAGATCAATATGTGAGTCTATGCCACATGTTAAAATCATACAGTAGGCTTACAAGAGCATAAAAACGAGACAGATTGATCTAGACACATAAACATGCATGCACACACACAAACATATTCATAAATATGAAATTTCTCTCAAAATAGAAACAAATCATTCGAGAAGTAACTCAAAACCCTAGGTTGTGTCATCCCATCAGCTTTTGAGCAAAGCTTCCCACTGAGAATTGTGATTAAAAATTGATGCTAGTATATACAGTAGCTTTCAAAGATAATAGCAAAGATTCAAAGTTTTAAATTACTTTGCCAATAAGTACCACTCTCAAGTCCCTGAGGGACCTAATAAACCCTGAACAATCTCTCCAGAATTCTCCAACAACATTTATGGGGCCAAAGGCCATTTCAGTTCTGCTTGGAGCCATCAGCCCCTTCCTGAGCTATGTTGAGGGAGTGTCAGTCTCCAACTGGCCCGTCACTCAACCCCAGGCCTCAAAATTAATCCCCTTTTGCACTCAGGTCTCTGGAGCTTCTTAGGACTTGGCTTCAATTCTCCTGTGCTGTAGCTCTTTCCTTGATTGTTGTCCTCGCTCTTACCTTGGTACTCGAAAAACTTCTCTGACACAACCACTCTCCCAAGAGCTCAGAACCTCATTTTAGGCCCCAGGATTGTCAGTGGTGTTGCAGCAGGGCTCATCTCTGACTCCTTGCATCCATATTCTGCCCAGTCTAGTACCTCGGCAAGCCAGAGCCACCTGTGGGCCATATCCCATTCCTGGCCTCAGCATCTCCCCATCCCCAGGGAGGGAATCACTGGCTGGAGCTGGGGCTGAACTGGTTCTGTCTCAGGACAGCCCCATGGGAAGTGCCCATAACAGACAGCCACCAGCCCACAGGCAGCCACAAACCCTCTGGAACCCTGACAGCCACAACATACAAAATCCATATACAAACTTTCAAGAAGGACAGAACACGATAACTTTATGTAATAATATATTCATAATTGCAACTATTAACCCTGTATATAGCCTAATCCTATAATTATTCGGGGTTTAACATAATAGATTTTTACTGTTTGTGAATCTGATCAGTGAATATGATAAATGAGTTGAAACAATTCTTTATGTCTCAGAATTGTACTCCTTGACCAAAATACACTCTGTTGTTATATTAAATACAGACTGTGTGCTGGTAGAAACCTGATAGTTTAATTTGATGACATATGTGGTCTGACATTCCTCTATGTACACTTTCTTTCTTTGGGTTTATTTTTTTGTTAGTTTGGTTTTGGAGTGCTTGATTTCTCGATTACTTTAGTTCCATCATTAAGATTTGTCCCAGGTTAAGGACAAAATATGATTTTTTTAAAAAATAGAGATATAGGATGCGTAAAGAAACAAAAATTTTTATTACCAAAATATGGTACGTATATTTATGAGGTCGGGAAAAAAAAACTTTAAAAAAAATTAAATTAAAAATAAAATACCAGGGGAAACCAACAAAAAACAAAACAATCACCACCCAACCAAGAAAAAGAAAAAATAAAAATGCCATCCACACAAAACCAAACAAAAATACCAAACAAAGAACCCTTTTTTTTTGTCGCTAAGTGTCCTGGAGTGCAATGATGTTCAAGCAGCAGGGGGTGCCAGCGACTCCACAGTGGCAGTGAAAGCTGCAGCCACACTGTTCTGGTCACTGAGGAGCACTGTGGGAAATGCGGCTGCTGCAGGAAGAGTGCGGAGGTTCTGGTTTTATCAGAGAACCAATCCAGGTCATGGTGAGAGGGTGGCAGGCCAGGGGCAGGGGCGGCAGTGACAGCTGGAGGAGCCAGTGATCATACGGTCAAAACAAAATGGCAGGCACAGCAGCTGCGAGCGACAAAACAGGCTGCTAGTCTCACTGGAGTTGGTGGTGAAAAGAACAGGCTGAGGGTTCTGGCGCTTATATAGTGCTCTGGCGATTTCCCATAATTCTCCCATTTCAACACCTACATATTTCCTCTCAGCCCACCCCAGGGAATGCAGCCGCACCTCACTAGACCTTTTATTATTTACTCCTGCACCTGTCTCACATCCCCATCGCCACGACTGCCATACTGGCACACCGCAGCCAGAACCCAATTCGAGTCCCTTGCTACTTGCTGGGACCCAAGACAGATGGCCCACAGTGGCCACCACCGGCAGGTCCAGAACAGCACCACGAGCCACTCAGGTCTGCACCAGCCCCCACTGCTGCTGTCCCGAGGACCTGTCCTCCTCCCACCTTGCGCCACTGAAACCCCACCTCCAGCAGCACAAGAGGAAGTGTGTGGGACCATCTTCTCCCACAGCCCTGGTCCGGGGTGGCCCCCTGCTACTGCCTCACTGGCACCATAGGCAGGAGGTAGTAGCAACAGCACAGCGGCCCAGATGAACCCAGCACATAGACCCAGGCCAGAAGCGGGGCTGTGCCATCTTCATGCCCATTTGCTGAATCCCAAGCAGCAGGCAGCCTCCTTCCACCTCGGCTGCCACATCCACTCTCCTGGATCCCCCCATGGAAAACAGTGGATCCCCAGGGACAGGGAGCAGGGCTGGGCCAACCAAGATTTGGTCCTGGTCCTGGGTTCCACCCCCCGCCACGTGTGCTGGGGCAGCAGCAGCAGCCCTGGAGTAGTGGCTGCAATCGGAGCCCAATTCGAGACTCACACCTGAGCCTGTGAGGTGTGGGACCCCCATGTCCCCCACCCCACCATGCCAAGAACTGCAAGAGCATCCCCCTTCCCCCACCCCTTGGCCCTCTGAGGAGAAAGAAAAACATGAGACCAAAAGGGGAAAATTCGGGGGAAAGTAAGGAAGGAAAAACCTTTTATTTGATCTAATTTGATAAGTTTTGAAAACATATGCTAAGCCATCACAGGATTTCAGAGAAGTTTTTAGATAGACACATACAAAGGAGGGCAAAGCCCCTAACTAAAAGATTTTACAATTTACAAATTCTACTGAAAAAAAATGAGAGAAAAAAACCTAAAGTAACAAACTGAAAACATTTGAGATTATATCACTATCTGTAATATTCATGTCTCCCAGGTATAAAAATATTATTTTTTATTAATTTTTATTATTGCATTTTTATTTTCATTAGTTCACTTTAGTCCTGGCTGCTGCCCTGGATGTCCTTTCAACTTCACAATCAATTGTGGTAAATTTGCTACCTGGTTCAATCACGATTAAAATACATTTTTCAGAAAGATAAAATCAAGGAGGAACATATCTCTTATTTTAAAAAAGATTATCTGTATATTTGGAGTGAAAAAGGATAATTTTAGGACTTAAAAATACCACAGTAGTAATGGTAATGCGGCACTAAATTATTGATGCAAAATTGACACAAGTACACCCAGAGTAAGAGTTGTATTTCATGCTCAATTTATTTCAAGCACAGTAAAGTTTGATATTATTTCTTTAGCAAGAAGGATTATTTTCTGCCCATATTCATAGTGAAATTGTGAAATCACTGACAGATGCAGTAGGAACCCTAAGCTGAGCACGTGCTTGTTTATGTTGAATTTTAAAACTTATATTTTAAATGATAGTTCCAAAATAAACCCTTAGAATCTTAGTTTTATTTGGGTAATTATGCCTATCTCAGCTACATATTGAGAATATGTTACTTTACTGTGCATTTCAAACAAAATAGTGACTTAGATTAAGAAGTTTTTCACAGTGTCACTGACAAATCAGATTGAAGCAATTATTAAAAGGAGTAAAAAATCCTCAATGAAAATTGTTAACTCCCAAGACCTTTCAGAACGAGATATTTATTTCTTCTTTTTTTTTTTTTTTACCATGAATAGATTGGAAATAAACTCATATTCAAAGAATTTTAATAAGAGAAAGAATTTGAGAAAGTCTGATTAATGGAAATATGTAATTTAAAATTAAATAATTGTAAATTCTATTTGTCCTTTTATTAAAAAGTTCAAAATAATTATTCCTTATACATACCCCTTGTTCCACATATCATTGAAAATAAGCAACAAACACCTAAACAGAAGTTAATCTTTACAATAATTTAGTTTCCAAATCTGTGATGCTTTCTCTTAAAATTTGTGATAATTGTCTCTGGAAGAGATAAGATCAAATATTTACAATAGAATTTTTGAGTGACAGTCCTGAAATTACTAAAACAAAAATGTGTAAACATATTTATATTATCAGTGGACCACAATACTTTATTTTATTGATGTAGATTTCTTGCGGGGTTGTGGTGGTTTGTGGGGGTGGGGGGGTTACACCATGACATATATAAGTGATAATAGAATTTAATTAGAGATTTTGAGTAACTATTTGCAGTCATTATTTCTGATTTAAAAAAAAAAACAAGATAAATAAAACAATTTACTGGATTTTTTTTTCTTAGCAGGTATCAAAAAACAAGTCATTAAGACATTAAGCTATTAGAGAGCATCCAAAGGAGAGCCACGAGGATGGTGATGGGTCTGGAGAGTAATCCATATGAGGAGTGGCTAAGGCCAGCTGACCCAAACTGACCAAACATACCATGTGATGTCAGGTCATGTATACAAGTTATGGAGGAGCAAGAAGTGGCGGGGGCGGGGCACCCACTGTTTCCAATGGTGGCCCACTGAGAAACCACTACACATGTTGAAGCCCTACTTCTCTGGATGTGGCCAGACATCGCTGCTGATGGGAAGTAGACATTAGAATTCTGCTTCACTTTTTGCTTTTGCTTTCGCTTCTAGTAAAGTGCCTTATCCCAACCCACAAGTTGTTTACTATCTCATTCCTTTCCCTCTGCCCAGCTGGGAGGGGAGAAGGGGGGTTAGAGCAACTGTGGGCACCTGGCTAACCCGTTATAACTGCAAAGGGTTAGGATTTGGACTCAACGATCCTTATGTGTCCCTTCCAATTCAGCATATTCTATGACTTTATTATAAATCCAATTTAAAAAAAAAAATAAAAATTGGTCTCTCTGAACTTATGAACAGTTTTTTCCTTAACATGCTCTAACTTGTTACTTTCTTCCCATTTCCCAAACCAAAACTTCAATGTAAAACCATTTTAAAATATCTGTTAATGTTTTTACTTCTTTCTTTAAAAATGTGTTTTAAAATACATTCAATACTTTGAGTCAAAATTGATTTTTGCATAAGTAAGTTTCAATTTTGTATGTGAACCATATAAGCAGCCTTCCCTTCTTCTCTCCGAGAATTAAGTCAAAATCCAAAAGATATTAAGAATTTTATTGAGGGAATTGGTACATACTTTAAGAATGTTATCCATGTAGAAATATTAATTAATTGATAATTAAACAAATAAGAATGTTTTTCTTATAGATAATAGAAAAAAATGATTTCTAATTTAAAACTTTAGAATTTCTAAGCACTCTAGTCCTGTTAAAATCACAAAAGAAATCAAATACTCTTCTTCTGTCGGTATCAGAGAAGTTTACAAAAAGGCAGCCCTTATGACATCACTGAAATAGTTGGCTCAAAGTTCTAAAAATAACAAGACTCTTATATGTAAAACAAAAATATAAGAAATAATCTGTCTGCTATATTATGTCTCTAAATAGTTGATGTTAAGCCTTCAGTATCTAGGACATGGCCAGAAGATGTTAAAAACTTTGTCTGATAGATGTTGCGATATAAGAATTAATTAATATTAAAAAAAATGAGAAGATAACAGGTTAAATTTATCAATCTTGCCTACATTCAGTTCTGCATTTCAGACAGATTTGAAATATCTACATAAGACAAGAAATCCAACGATTAGGGTTTTAAGTATTGTGTGACTGTTTACTGGAGTGAACATCAGCCATGAAAATAAAATCAGTCTTTAGTGGAACAACAAATTTTCTGTTAAGCAGGATAAGGTTTACTAATGGGACACTCACTTGTTTGTGTGTTAGCCTTTTCAGTGATTTGTATTATTGCAACATTGCTTTGTTTCAAAATGAGGACCATACTCTTCTGCTTTTTGCCTCACATCCTTAATCTAATGTTTGTCTGTCCCTGTTCTGTAAGGAAACATGTCATCTAGACAGTATATTCTTATTTGCAGAGTGTTTGGTTAGCTTTCCAATTATCCCAAAATGTCTACCATACGGGTTCCAAATACGCAATTGCTTGGATCTTTGTTTATTTTTGTAAAAGACTCAATAAAAGTTCCAATACCCTTTCACTCTAAAAAATTTCTGAATATGTTTGTTAATAATGAGGCACCTGGAAGTACAAAAATTGTTATTTAATAAATTATATGTATGTCTCAAGACGGGATTTAGAATAATTGCTTTGGGTTAAACTTCTTCAGATTTTTAAAAAATATTATTTGTTTCTCAGTCAAAAAGTCATTTTAGAGGTATAGCAACAGATGCGTATATATCACTGTAGAATCCACATCTATTTCATACATGGATATTGGCAAAGTTAGAGTTGCAGCAGTGCTAAAAAAAGCAATGTTCTTTATACATTTTAAATTGAAAGAATTTGATCTTATCTGGTCTTCATTTGTTTTTATCTTTATGTCAAAATACACAGGGCAATTCCTTTCTGTCTTCAGAATATAGCTTGCTGTTGTGTTAAAGAGAAAAACAGCACTGATGCTTAAGAAATTTTCCTTCTTCCTCCATTTTCTGGTGTACCATGAACAGGAGGAACAGCAGGCGGGGTAAAATAGTGAAAATTCTCATAGAGAAATATAATAGGTGACATATTTTGTCTTAACCCTTAATCTCTGCTGTACATCACAAGGTCAACCAATGTAGCCTAGTGCTACAATATTTTTATTTGCTGCTGAATTGTAGGGAAAACTGAATGTCATAATTGGATTTTGTGCTAGAATGTAATAGATGACACTGTTATTTTTCCATGCATCACTCAGTAAGATTCCTGGCAAATTAGACTGTTTAGCACATGGTTTGGCATAGATTTAACTGGTGGCTACTTCTTGACTAAAACTGATGATGTAAATTATTTGCAGCATTGTTGGTTTGCACAGAGCCAAAACTATTCTCATTTCACTATGGTTCTTTAATTTACATGTCTTTTAAAATAATAATCTGAGTATCTGTGGAGAGAAAGACAGTGACAAGAGTAATCCTAAACAGATAAAATCTAACACAAAAGCATCTTCAATCATAGATGCAATGCAAACTAATACTGTATCTGAAGGTTAAATTATAGGTAGCTCTTTATTATCTATTCATGTTCTGTGCAACACCTCTTTCACCTCCTATGGATATAGTCAGCTTTCTTAAAAAGGATTGTAAGCATACAGCAGACCACCAGCCTGCATTCTATTCTCAGCTCCCACAGTAATCAAGAAAACTTCAGGTGGTACCACATATGCTCTTTCTTTAACAGAATGAGGAGACATATCAAGTGGATTGGAAAAAGAACACACACATTCTGCTTTTGATATGCACATACACTTAAATCAGAAAGTGAGACACTAGGAGAGAGGTAACAGGAAGAAGAGAAAAAAAAGGGAAAAGAAAACAAAACCCGAGACACAACGGAGATGGAGGTAGAAAATAATGGTAAAAGACAGCTTAGATTTATCAAATCCAAAAAAATCCTTAGGAAAAATTATGTTCTGGAAATATTTTATGAGACGTTTCAGGATCAACAGTTGCAATTATAGTCTGATATCACTGATTTATAATTTTTACTTCACAGGGTAAAAATTAGACCTTTTAGAGGTAATTTCTTCAGCTAACTAGAATGTTGACTATACAGAGTGCTCTTTGGAGTGCCTGACCTAGCACTTCTCAGGGTTTTTTTTGCTAAGAGAATATTCTGTGAAGTCACTACTAGTGGAAAAGTGGGAAGACTCAATGACATCTCATCCTTTGTTCTGTTCCTGATAAAGCAAATGGCTTTGTTTTGTTGTAAGTCGGAACCCTGTAAAAACTGGAAACTTGGTAATTAAAATAATAATAATTTGTTACGTTCTTTGTAGAGAACTCTAAAACATATGCTTACATTGTAAGAGGCAGAAAGATGCTGCACTAATAATTTGTTTCATCCTTTAGATCTGTTGAATTAGAAGAACTGTCTGCAGCTTTTGCATGTATTCCAGCTCTCTGGCATAAAGTGAAGAAACAAAAAGCATAAAAGTAGCCAGAATACTCTAAATTAAAGAGTTTATTTTGGCCATTTACATTCAGAGTTATATTGTGACATTATTATTTATGAATATATATTAGTTACAGTACTGGGCCAGGTGTAGAAACCACATAGTATAATATTCTATCTACAACAGAAGCCAGTATCAAAAGTTCCAGAAAAATGAAGAGAACTACAGTAAAAAGATATGGGATAATCTGAGTCCCATATTAACTCTCATCATGATTTCTAATTGGAATATAATATTTTAATCTCAGAAGTATGAAATTTAATAACTCTTTCACTTTTTAATTATTAATTAAAAGAGTGAATATTCTCGCATA
>VYZS01083665.1:137875-164131 GCA_013400695.1 Neodrepanis coruscans | reverse complement strand
AGATACTTTGCTTCCTGTGGATCAGTAAGGAAAAGTGTGGAAAATGCTTTAAGGAAGGACACTAAGACCTTCACCTAGTTTTACCTCGAAGCAGCATTCAGCTTAGATCCTGTCATGTCTTTCAGAAGTACCTGAGGCATTGTTGATGCTGGCAGAAGGAGCCAGGGCTGATGGCATGGAACACAAGGGAGAAGCAGAAATGCCTGTGACACTGGGGGGGTGAATTCAAAGCACCAATATCTATTTGCAGCTGGCTAGATAGCAAAAGGCAGATCTAATTCCCTTAGTGCCAAATGTGCAGAGTGACTGTTGTCCCCCAGCCAGCCAATTGGAGAGAAGAAATTATCCAAACAGAGCCAACTATGTTTTTTTTCCCTGGCTTCTGGTTTACTTCAGTTTTGCCTGTGAATTTTCACCTGTCACTGCATGTCTGTTGATGATTCTTGAAAACTCCAGTTCATCCTTTCTCGGGGCAGTTTTGGCAGATACACACACTTCAGGACCAAATAACCTCTAACAACAATCTTGCACAGCCAAAAAAAGGACTTATCTCAAGGTTAAAATGCAGCAGTGCTTACATTTTTCCAGCAAGGAAAGTTTAGGCCTGAATGTGAATTCCTCTAGGGACTGAAATTGATCACTGCTTCTGGATTTAGATTGAATCTATGACTTTGCAGAAACACCACCATTTTTCAGCTTCTTGGTTTTGCCACATGTGATAGTCATTGAACTGTAGCTCAGCTCAGGCTCCTGGCCTCAGCTTCACTGCATGGCCCTGTGTTCACTGATTCCCTGTGCTGCTTCTGGCTGTGTTGGTCTGGCCCTACTCAAAGAGCTGTGGGAGATTGGCTCCATTTCTCAGCCCACGATTCCGGGGTCTTTCTGGTGACTGTTTAATAAAGTCAGTATTTGGCAGGAACATTACCAGCTGTGGTGCAGATTCTCCTCAGAAGCTGTTGTATCATTTTGCTGTTTCTTGGGGGGGTCGTATTGGCTGCTTCTGTCAGTGCCAGTAAGTGTCCTGTCCCTGCAGTGTAGCTTTGACCAGTGGTGTAGTGGGAGAAAGTGTAGGGATGGGTGGATGTCCTGGTGCCAAGGCCGTGGGTGTATGGAAGGGAGCTACTACCCCATGGTCTGCCTTCCAAATCTCTGACCTTCTGCTTTTATGTATCTGTCAGACACTGGGTGTTTGGTTTCAATTGAATCCTTTAATTTGTCACAGTCCTTCTAAACCAATGAGTTAGATGAAGTATTCAGAAAACTTACCTGGCAGGGGACAGGACTCTTCAGCCCAACAGCCAAGGGCATAAAGAAATCTGTGAGAGATGAGACCAAAAGTGATGGTGGGGATTTTGAACTGGGCTGTAATAAAATGGGGCAGTTACCCAAGGGTGAAATCTTTAAGCCAAGATATGTTGTCTCTTTGAATGACAAACTCTACAGAGCACAAGATAGAAGTGCTAAGACATTGCCTGAGTTCTTTAGGGTAGATACACTGGTGGTAATGCTGCTTTCTTAAAGGACATATATGTTCAGACAGCTGTAACTTAATGCTTTGTTGTGGCTCCTTCGCTTGCAGGTCCATCACCAGAGCCTACTACAGGAACTCGGTTGGAGGACTCCTCCTCTTTGACATTACAAACCGCAGGTCCTTCCAGAACGTCCACGAGTGGCTCGAGGAGACCAAGGTGCACGTCCAGCCATACCAGATTGTCTTTGTCTTGGTAGGTCACAAGTGTGACCTTGACACACAGCGGCAAGTGACCAGGCACGAGGCGGAAAAACTGGCTGCTGCTTATGGTATGAAGTACATTGAGACCTCAGCTCGGGATGCCATTAACGTGGAGAAGGCCTTCACTGATCTGACTCGTGATATATACGAGCTGGTTAAAAGGGGGGACATTTCAATCCAGGAGGGATGGGAAGGGGTAAAGAGTGGGTTTGTCCCAAATGTAGTGCACTCTTCAGAAGAAGTGGTGAAATCAGATAGGCGATGCTTGTGCTGAGCTCCTCTAGTGAGGTGAGTGGTGATGAACTCTACTAACCAAACGTACTTTACTAAGCGAACTCAGTGTGACAGAAGGGAGAGCAACACTCCCGTTGTGAACAGCCTCCCACATTGTTTTGGACACCAGAACAGACCCCAGAAAGAAATGTTCTGTTCCAAGTAACCTTTCAGAACTGGGGGGTATAAACCTGAAGGAGAGTGAGTGAGGGTGCATGTAGATGTTACGAGACAGGAAGCAGAAATGAGGGGCTGCACAAGACAGGAGAGAATATACAGAGAGCTGAATGGGCTGGCACATGCCAGGGTACTGTACATGTCCTCTTTTAAGTAAATCTGTAGCTCCCTGTTGAGTACTGAAGCCACAGGATGGATACTTTAGTAGTATGACAGACAGGCAGACAGAGAGAAGGCAAGATGACATCCTTGTTCGTGTCAGCTGTTTATTACCAGGAAGGTGTAAAGGCAGCAGATACCATTTCCTCATAAGGTCAGTTCCACAGGTGAAGTTTGCTGACATGGTATGCACACTTCTGAGTTTTCTTTCTTACGTTCTTGAACCTAGTTTGATAGCAAAGAATATTCTGTGGGATTTAAAGAGGAAAACAGTAGTTATGTGATTGGTTATTAAAATTTAAATTATCCTTCCCCCTCAATAGTGCTTTTCTTGCTGTGCTAAACCAGGAATCTTAAGTGCCAACTCCTCCTGCAAGTAGTGACTTTTCAATGCTTTTTTTAAGCATTTACTGCCTAGGTGAGTACCTTGAAAGTACCCGGAGTTCAGGGCTTTCCAGTAGAATTAAGTGATCAAGACCATAAAAGAGAACCAGATCCCTCAGGTGTTGTATTTAAGGCTGGGGTGTTGCAGCCAGGTGGGACATACCAATGTTTCTGTGTCGCTAACAACTCTCTGCTGACTTTACCAGCCAGGTCACAAGGAGGAATGGAAAGAAGGGAGGAAAAAACCAAACCCAACAAAATAAAAAAACTTGAAAAGTTTAACTCAGGTGCATCAGACATTCTAAAAGGTGAGATTTGCTTTTAGAGAGGTTAAATAGCGTGGAAAGCAACAGCTTCCATATGTACTTTCTGCTGTTAAAGTGTCATTTTCTTTCTTGGCCTCTGTGGAAGAGAACTGGCACTAGGAAGGCAGAGCACACAGCAGGAGTGTCTGAGCAGGTGGAAAGGAAAGCCACAAGACATGCTCAAGGGTAAAATTTGTTTTGCTTCATGTTTTAGTTTGACAAAAGAGGATTCATCTCAGGTTGGCCATCGAGGGATGGCAGCCGTGTTGCAAAAGCTGTATGAAGGTGGATGTTTTCTGGGAATGCCATTCACCACTTAGAAGCTTTGCTTCTGGCAAATTTAAACTCAAGCTTTTGAAGTGGAGCAGCGTGACTGTGCTCCTGTAGCAAACTAGGGAAGTTCAGCCTATTGAGAGCAAACAAACAAAACTATAGTGACTTTTTTACTTGAGTTTGCAAGCTTTATACACCAAACTACAATGGGCAGGAGGAGGGGAAAAGGTAAAAACCACAGGAAGCACCTAGTGTTTGATTTTAGGCCTCTGAGTAGAGAATAATAAAATACTTGTTCCAGCTTTTTAATTTACCCCATCTATGGAAGTGTGGGTCTTGATTGCTATTGAGTTTCTCCCTTTGAACCTGTTCTCACAGTTTGCAGCAGCACATGGGTGGGTCTGTATTAAGAAAAAACCCTGTGGTTTCTGTTTTGAAGCTGAAAAAACCCAACCCCAACCCAACAACCCAAACCCTGAACACCTTTATTTTCAGTGTTCTAGGAACAATTTCAGTTTCTGGGTTCTGCAGGGAAGCAGCAGCACTGCATCTTCTGGGATGGCATAGGGAGGAAATGCAAGGGCTGGGGGCATGGCAGTGGTCTGGTGCTTTTCAGTGAGCTCTTACTGCTTGAATAGGTTGTGAACAGTCAGACACCCACGTGCTAAAGCCCACTGAATTCCAGGCACATTCACATCTAGTTGAGTGCCCTGAAGGTTAAAAAAAAAAAAATCCTGTTACAAAATCTGTTTGTAGGTGAGCAGAGCTGGAGAAGATGGATGCAGGGAGTGCCCCAGGAGCTTGGCTGCCGTGAGCTGATGCCAAGGCAGAGATCAGGTTTTGCTCAGACCAGGGCAGGCAGTTGCATTTTCACAAAGGAAAAGACAGACATACCAAAGTCTCAGTTTCTTTGTGGGAAGTTCACCATTGCAGCCACTTTGGCTTTTCAGGAGCCAGCTGGTCACGAGGTGTGACTTGGGGTGCCTTGCTGAGGGTCACAGCAGCCCCATGGGCAGAGCTGGAGTGTGACATGAGGGGCAGTCAGGAGTTGGATCAATTAGAAATTGGATCAAACAACATTTTAGGAATAGCAAAATTCTATAATTCCCTGTGTGAGAACCTGGCCAGAGGGGAAAGATCACTTTCCATAAAACAGCCAATATTTTATTTAATGGGTTTTGAACATTCCCCTTTACTGCTCCCAGGGAGAAATTCCAGAAAGCCTAACCCAGTAAGTACTTTCAGGCCTTCAGAGTAAATCTTCAGTTTAAAAACAGAAGTGTCACAATTCTAAAGAGGAACAGTACAGAAGAAAATGTACACAGTCTTAACTACTTAGAGGTAATAAATTGTTATATTAAATGATAGAGAAATCATTATCTACATCTTTTTCTAATTCCTTGCATTTTCTAGACAGCTTACTAAAATATAGGAAATGTAGATTCATCTGTACAAAATTTGGAATGTTTTTTCTAAGATGAAGAACTTATAGGATATGCTAAGAATTCTTTTCTAACAACTGGTTTTAATGCATTGACTTAGAGGGACTTTGAGAAATCAGAAGGTGATACCTTTCACAAGATAAAGGTCAGGAGCTCTAATATTCTAGGACAAAAAAAGAGAAAAAAAGAAAAAAGCTAACTTTCTGTGGTCTCTACCACACGTTAAAAACAATCTGCATGCTAGACTGAACTTGCTCAGACCCTCCCAAATAAAGCGTACTATCCACTGTCCTCGCTTTGTTATGCACTGTAACGAAATGTGAAAATAACGCTGTATTTAGCTGTCTGTACGTGACTGAAAACATGCTTGTATTTAGCAAAATGGTTACTACGTGATAATGTGAAATTCAAAACTTGTAAAGAAACTTTGGTGGGGTTTTTTTTTTTTCCTTCCCCCCTCCCTCACCCTTCTCCCTGAGTGAGCTGCTGCCCAGTGACTCCTCCACACCCAGGCGGTGCCCCACAGCTGTTACACACCCTGCTCTGCAGGGCCCTGCTTTGCTCTGCAGAACCAGCCCTTGGACCTGCTCGGAAAAAACAGCCCAACTAATCTGAAACAAACCCAAACACCTCTGCTCCCTGCAGTTACAGCCAACCCAGCCTTGGTGCCTTTGTCAGCAGCAGGCAGGGCTGGTGCCACAGCAGCTGAAACAGCTCCTGCCAACTAACCTGCTGCTGGCACTCAGAGTAGCAAAGGCCAGGCCAGAGCAGACCTGGACAAGGACTGGCCATAGGGAACCTTGAGCTCTTGTCTGTGAGTTTTTGGGTTTTTAATTTACTTCCTATCAAACACACAAACACCAAAACCTGAGTTAGGATGGCCAGAGCCATCCCCCACCCCCCTGAAACCTCAAAACTTTGAACAGAGGAGCAATTTCAGCTCCAAGGCTGCCACCCTGACACACAGCAGTAGGTCCCTGGCAGTGGCACAGCGCTGATTTTGCTCAGTGCTGCTTTTGCTGTGCAAAAATGCTTAACTGGTCGTTTTGTTGTGCACAACAAAGGCAGGCAATTGCTGCCTTAGGACCTGCTGGAGGGGGTGCACATGCTTCAGCCTGCTGGGATCTCATTAATCCAAACTGAAGAGAAAATTGTAAGAGAAATCAGGACGTGTTTGCAGCTGCCTTTCCACCATTGCTGATGCTCCAAAAAAAAAAAAAAAAGGAGAGCAGTAGTCTGCAGCCTGACCAGCCGCAGCAGATAATTGCTGGAGAATAACTCAGTGCTCCACATTTCTCTGCTGCAGCCACAGACCCTGAAACAAACAGCATCACCCTGGGGGAAGGTGGAGAGGAGCCCAGCCCAGGTATTCCCTGGTGACCAGTGCTAAGGGTTTAGCTGCTCTCTGCCCTTCCCTGCAGCTCTCTGACAGGCAGTGTGCTGGTAAATCACTTGCTTTCAGTCACCGGTTCTGATGTGCTGACTCACACTCCCCCTTTCATTCATGCCAGGATCCAGCAGCCACACTTTTCACGTCTGCTGCTTCAATGGAATTTTTCACCCCCCTTCCCCCACCCCCAATTAAGGTTGAGAAACATTATAAAAAGATCACACATCAGATTCATGACTCACACAAAGAAAGATGCACAAAAACAGCTGTTTGCCACAACTGTTTAGTTTTACTATTTTAATATCATGAAATAAAAGTACAAAAAATTTACAGGTATATTGTTTCTTACATGAAGATTGAACAGTTAACATTTGCATTTATTTTGCAGTGAAACCTGTACTCTCAGTCACAGAATGTGAATATTAGCCACTGACATCACCACTGAGCATTTCATTTTAGAAAGAAACTGCAGAGGTAAAAGGCAACAATCTTGCAAGGCTTCATAAGGACCAAAAAATACTCCAGCTGCTGACACCAGAGGTCATGTTAGTCAACCATCCCAGTCTAACACAGGTTTCACCACCTGGGAGGCTGAGAGTTTTCAGACCTTTGAACTGGACATCTGGGCTAAGGGGTTGGAAATAGGGGGCTCTCCCAGACTGTTTGGGTGTCCTTGTTCAATCTGTTTGCCAAAATAAGCAACGTGTGCACATGTATGAAAACGAAGGGGGTGAGACCTGCAGGTTTGACATGGTTTGTGCTGTTCACTCCATTTACCACTGTTTGCTGAGGACAAATCACAAACTGCTGTATGTAAAGTGCTGAGGGCTCAGTAACAGGCAGTTATCTAACCCATAATTACTGCAAACAAATTTATCCAAAGCAGATATCCAGGAATGCTTGCAGAGTGATGCTGCCCATCTACTGACTGAAACAAAATCCAAGACTCCACTCTATTTTTTCTGTTTCCTAGAACTTTACAGCTGCACATCTTCCCAGCCCAAGTCAAAGCTAACTTTGTCAGCTGTACACAGAGATGAAAGCCCCTGCAGTGCCTTAACCTGCTGAAGTGTCAGGCTCCATTTCACACGTGCCCCTCAGCTTTTCAGACAGGCTTTCAGGTAGAAATTTATTCATGACAGACTGGTCTGATCAAAATCCTATGTCCTTTGCTGGACTGTGTGGTGCCTTTTCCAATCATTCATTTCATGAAGCATGCATGAAACCAAATTTTGAGTTTACAAATAAATAAAATGGTGCTCACCATTAGTTTTTATATATTTTACCATTTACTGAAATGCTGAAAGTAACTCAGTCCCGAATGAAGTTTGGGGGCCTTTAAATAAAAAATATTTTGATACTGAAACCACATTTAAAATTGGCAAAACTATGCTTTGTTTTTGGAAGGGTCCTGCTTGTTTCTTCTCTTTACGTCCCAATTATAAACTCTAGCCATATCTGAGGATGTGGAATTAAGGAAATAGCTTATGCAGTCAGAAGAGAAAAAAAGCTAAAGAGATTTTTAAAGGGAAAAGCAGGTTATAGAGCTGTCCACTTATTTGTAACAGTCAGTATAGAAAGCATTTAATGGAAGGGCTGACTTGGTGTGAGGCTTCAGCTTGGAAGAACACTGGGAACTGCTGGTAACTGCAGCATTTACAGCATTACTTAAAAAACCTCCAGGAATATACTGCAGAGAAAACACACTTTTAGTTTTACCTACTAGATATAAAGAATAAAGCTATTCTTTCCTGATTTCAGTCACCCTGCCCATTAGCTGCATTTGCCTATTTCAGGCATCCAAAACTCCTGCAGCACTGAGATAGTTTAAGTATCAACTTGGAAAAACAAACACTTGTACCTTCATTTACTAAATCTAACGCTTCAGTTGATGGCTACACTCATTGAAGTAGTTTTTAAGCAGAAAGTATAAAAAACAACCCCACAGCCCAGAGGTGGTAGATTCCATGGGGATACAAACACAAGCTCTGATACCTCTAACACACTGACCCTCAGCTCAGCCCTGCAAACACAACACTCCAGCTCACTGCTAGAACAGGTTAAGTTCCTGGTCTAAGGGAAGCTGGTCTAAGATAAAAACACATCAGGAAATTTGTTGGTACCTGGATATTGGCTTTCACATACACCTCCTCCCCCTCAAAGGAACAAAAAGGATACTGACTTCTGTAGTGGTGAACTGATCTCTGAGAAAATCCAGGTCTTCCTCTAGGAGATCGAGGTTTCTTGTGGCTGTTGACAAATTCTTCTCTAACAGAGCCTGAGCTTCATCAATATCATATTCAAGCATCACGTTGGCCTAAAAAAGAAAGATTGACAAAAGGTTTTACACTTGCATTGTAAGGATTAAGCCAAGCTGAGCTTATTTTAGGCTGCTTTTTATAATTTAGCACATTAACAGACTCTTCTGACAGGGTAAGACAAGATTCAGGACAGGTAATGCCAGAATCCACTTAAGGCCTCCGCTCCTTCAGTAACTGAGGAGTAAGGCCCCCTAGTGACTGACTTAAAGAAGTTCTCTCCCTGTAGCAAAGCAAGGAGGAATTTCTCTCCCTGTGGATCTCATTCAGCCTTTCAGGTATCAGCATCTTCACCATATTTGTAAAGTGAGACACCTTGTGTTTCTTAACAGCACCTTTCAAATGCCACACAACTCCAGAAACAATTTTTGTTGTATTCAAGATTAACCTCAGGCTCTCTGTGTGCTGACAAACACTCACTGGCACTGTAACAAGAGTCACTACAGGTATTTAAAGCCACAACAGATACAGAAGCCCTGCCTGACACTGTGATGGTGGTTTTTAATCCACTAATGGCTATTTAAGTAAGAAGCTACCACAGGAAGAGATGAAAGAGCAGTATCAGGTGAAGAGGCAGCAATGAAGCTTTGTCCCATTCAAGCCCTGGGCACTGAGCAGAGCCACGTGCTGTGACTGACAGGATTCCAGGGAAGGACACAGAGCTGCCAGGGTTGGACAAGCCTTTCTTCTTTCAGGTCAGTGGAAGGCAGAGCTGCCTCAGGAACAGTGACACACACAGCCCAACACCCAGACTCTAAAGCAACAAGAAGGAGAAAGGCAGAAGGCCAAGAACACCTAAATAAAATAATTGCTTGTGGCATTACATTATAGCTTTTCAATGTGAACTGTCAATAGGATGAACTTTCTCTGATGTTCTGTTACAAAATAATCCTCCATGAAACTCAGTGTTTGTGAATTCTGAAGACAAGTCTCCTGAAAGCAACAGGTATCAGAAAAATCTCTTTTTATGATACAAGTGGGAGAGGTTGGGAGCAATTGTCTAGTTAGTCTGGACGCTTCATGTGTCAACAATATTTCTGTCCTAACCAAGGGGTTTTCTTTGGTAGCCAACACTGGGATTTAAATTCTCAAAATAAGCATCAGCAGGTCATCTCCACATATCAGGGAGCCTCTAAATACAAAATACCCCAACCTGACATTGCTTTAGTCAGAAATCTGGGATGTGAGTGCTGATCCCACCAGGCTTTAGCATAAACTCTACTCTAAATGCTGGCAGATACCTGTAACAGAAACCCCATCTTTCCCTAAAAAGGTGCATGAAAAGGGAAAGCAAGATGTTAAATATGAACAATGTAGAGAAGAAGGGAAGCTACTAAACTAAGTTATTTTGTTGGGCACATTCCCAGTAATGGTAATTTGAACCAAAAAGTGACAGAAGTGGTAAGAAAAGCACAAATAAGAAAAGCACAAAATAAGACTTTTGGAAAGAACAATTCAGCAAAAAATGACAATTCCCTGAAGTCTTAACTGTTCAGACACCAAATAAAATAGAACATGAAACTTTCACTAGCACTTTGAAGTTTCCTTGTTAGATGTGCCTGCACAGCTCTGCCACACACCCATGGACAGAAATGCCCTCAGACACTACAACCAGGGGAGACAGCCACCAAACCCCCCTTTCACAAGCCTTTTTTAAGTTACTTAAACAGTTTCAGAGAAAGTTCCATTTTACTTACCCCCAACCACAAACAAACTTTATCTGTAGGAGGAACTGAAGCTTTGCAGTAGAGATTATCTGCCAATAAAAATCTGGTTTCCATTGGATGTGTGGAGTCCTTAAGACAAATGATAAAACTTACAATTGCTATTTTCATTTGAAACTTTTGTGAAACACATAAAACTTACAGTTAAGAGCACACTCTTCTGCTTTTTGCCCTTGATACAGTATTAACTTGGGTGGAACTCCCTGTAATTTCACTTCAACATTAAAGTCAGAGCTCCAAAAATAATGCATTTTAAAAAGATGTATTTAAAAACAATATAAAAATCTCTATAAAGAATGGAGATGAAGTCAAAGCTTAGCTGCAATCTATACACTATTAAAAGTGAAGTCTGCATTAAAAACATTAACTTTTTTTGAACTAGCTTTCAAAAAGTACTACATACCTTTAAAAACAATTCTGTTATTTATAAAGGCATATTAAGTGTGCTCTCCAAAACATTTCCTGCAATGTGTTCTGTTAGGGTGGAAAGGTAATTAGCTTTTCTCATATTCATTAGATATTCAAAATAGTTTACCTTTTTCTTCTGCATGTGTTTTAAAATTTCTAATGTCTGTTTAATTTCAGGAATCTGACTTTTTAGCCTGTGAATTAACAACAGTCATAATTTATTATTTTACAAAGACACAAAATTTCCTAAACAAGTGATCAGTTTTATTACACAATCCAACCTCCATTTTAAAACTTGAAAGTCTTAACAGCTTTCCAGGGTTACAAATGCAGGTCTGAAAGACATGGAATGTAAAGGCAGCTCAGCTCCAGCTTCACCTGCCTCTCACCACCCAAGGCTCACTGGCTTCAGCAGCACAGCAACCCATCCCCCCTTCAGACTGGAACAACACACAGTAACAGACACCTTTTCACTACAATGGTACATTTTTGCCCCCAGAGGAGAGGGAAGCCTCAGCAGAAACACAGACAGAAACCACTGCAGGCAAAACAAAGTAAGTGTGTTACTTCTGAGGCTCACACAGTGTTCTGACAGAGCTGAGAGCCCAGGGCTCAGCACTGACCAAAGGAAAGCTCCCCAGAGCTGAGGGCACTGGGATCCCCATGGCCTTCCCAGCCACTCTCCCCTGCAACCAGCAGTGACTGCCAAAGGAGGCTCCAGGGGAAACTGGGGGGGATATCTGTCCAGGAGAGGAGCTTAATCTAAATAAAACATTACCTAAAGCTTGGATTTTGGCCTTTAAATTAAAATGTGTTTCTCACTTAGCTTCAGATCCCAACTGAGGCTGCTGAAGACAGAGGAGAATACTAAACAAATGGGGCTCGACACAAACACTGGACACAAACCTGTTCTCATTTACACCATGCTGACAAAAACAAGAGCCCACAGCAGTCCTTTTTTGGCCTTAATGGCTAAGGACCAACTCAGCAACATCGTTAATTCTATTCCATGTAATTTTCAGGAAGAGGAAGAAAAAATCTGGGCTTTCCCAGAAGTACTGTAGGTATTAGCTCTCCTACCATCAAGTTTTTATTTCTTGGGATATTTAAGAAAACTAGACTTATTTTTAAAAAAACAGAACATTTCCCAATACTGCAAAAATTATGACTTACCTCCTTTTCTTTTGAGCAAGATTAAGTTCCAAAAATTTATACTTCTGATACTGCTCATCCAACTTCTTAAGAACTACGTCTGCTGTCTCATTTCCAGGCTGTTTCATAAAAGAATCTACATCTTCCTTTAAGGGGAGAAAGAAACCCTCAATGTTAGAAGAGTTTTACAGAAATCCTAGACACAGACATGCTATCATCTTCCTGCAGCTACATCTAGAGGGGGTTTTACATGTAAAACTTTTCTTCTGGAGTAGAGTACAAAATTATCTTGTTTCCTTCCTTGGTCACCTTTTCATTTCCCTCTCCCTCCCTTTTTTTGGTAGAGAACTAAGGAGTAGCTGCAAGGATTATTTCACAACCATATTTGCTGGTATCTGGTCAGTGGTGCTTTCAGTCCTGGCTGATGCCAATGACACCAAACAGGGATGGCTAAACTTGGGTTTCCTACCTGTAAAGCAGCTATGTGACTAATTGGATTATGAACTATTTAGGATAAAACTGATGAAGGAAAAGAGTCACAACCTGATCCAGCATGGCAGAGGAAGACACAGGGGGGGAACTCGGGGGTATCTGTCAGGCAGGTGCTGGGACAGTGAACAGCTCCTTCTGCAGCCAGCAGGAAGCCATGGAAACCTCTGGAGAACAATCCCAGGCAGTCCTACCACCAACTGGAAAAGCTGCCAGAGAAGACAGGCCTGAGCCTGCAAAGATGCCTCGGAATGCACCTCCTTCAGACTCCCAGGAAGCAGTTCAGCTGCCCTGGGACAACATTCCCAGCCTCTGAAAGCTATGTCAGGCCGGATAATCAATCACACATTTCCAGCCTTGCCAACATTTACCCACATGTAATTTACCACTTACCCACTCACCCAGTGCAGTAATTCTGCCCTTATTTGTCTGCTCAGTAAAACCTGGTGGAAGCCCTGCCACAGGCCTCTTCAGCTTCTCCTTTTCAACTCCTTTCCAGAAGTTTCACATCAGAAAAGACTAAAACATGTTACTAAAGCGATACCAGACATGGAGCTGCTTCCCCTCATTATGACTCTCAAGCTCTCTTGGCTAAAGAAACGCACTATGAAATTAGTGGGTCTAATTAGAAGTCCCCGCCTCCCTTATCATTAAGGAAATCTGCAGCAGAAACACAAACTCCAGCACAGCCCAGAGCAGGAGCACAGCCCAGGTGGCAGGTCTGAACTCAGGACACCACACCTCAGACTGCTGAGGAATGCTTTCAGCCACCTCAACCACTGACCAGGAGACATTCCTGCCTCCCGAGAAAGCTTTAGAGAGGCTCCCAACAAAGAAAACAAGGTTTGGGAAAGTGATGTAGAAGCGAGGCCCGAGGATGTTGTGAAATGAAACTCCCTCTTGTGGGAGTGACTCTGCTCCTGTAAATCAGCCACAGCAGAGAGGAGCAGCTCAGCCCATGCCCTGCCTGGCACCCACCTGTGTCTGCACACACAGGTGACACTGAACCCATGTCCTCCCCAGAAAGATGCTGGGCAGTGAATCCAGCCCCCTGCAGACTGGTGATCTCCCACTACATAATGCCCCATCCAAGGTGGGCTCAGATTTATCCCCCAACTTTTCCAGCTGGGTCAGGCTCTTGATCCACCTCCCCACCTGCAAGGCTGAGACACAGCCCCTTCTCTGAGCTTGGACAGAACAGCTGAGGCACAGCTGGGTGTCAATACCATGAGGATCCCTGTCCTGTGGTGGATCCTGCAGCATCTCCACCGCAGAACCACCTCACAGGTTTTGCAAGGACCAGCCAAAACTCATCTCCTTCTTTCTAGGAAGAAAAGGCACTGGCAAAAGCCCATTGTTTTATACTGCAGAGAGAACAGAGTCTTTGCAAACTTCAAGGCAAGGCACAGGATGCAGCAGGATGGCACATCCCACAATCCCCAGGGTTATCCCGAGTGATGACCCACATAAAGCACTGCAGGCACTCCCTGCAGAGCTGTCAGTACCTGGGGCCATGTGCAGAGAATGTGACATGGGAGTGCTCTTTGATTTGCATCCTCACAGCTGCTGAAGGCAGAACAAAGACGGCATTTTACTCGGAAACATCTGGGCTGAAGGTGCTATTTGGAGCATTTCTTAGACTCCCGTAAAACACTGAGTCAGTGCTGAACATCACCTGAAACCTGGAGAGGCACCAGATCAATTCCTCAGACAAGACATCAGCCATGAACTGCCTGAAGAGCCTCTGCTGAACCAGGACAATGAAAGAAAACATCTCTGAAGACAAGATTCTCAGCCAGGCTCCCTCCTGCAGCACCTGGTGGGGGAAATCTCAAGCAAGGCACCAGCAAGTTTTTATCATCAGGACGGGATACAATGTTTTTGAAAGGGAAATCAAAACAAAGGAAGCAACGAGGAACCAAAGAGGTGCTGCAAGGACAGGAGGCAGCACAGAACGAGGGATGTGACCCCCAAGTGCCTGGTTATCCCCTGTGCCCACCCCCTGCAGAGCCAGCACACACCACAGTTCTCCTCCCTCACGGCCAGCGAGGGCTCCCAGGGCAGCTGAGACACGGCCCTTCCCTCTCCCCTGTGTCTGTGCTGGTCCCACGAGGAGCAGAAGGGCATTTGCTGCAAACAGCAACGGATTTACAGCCCAGGAAGGTCTGCAGACCCCTGTGGCTGCTGGAAAAACTTGAAGTGAAAGGAGGATCTGGATGCACTAAAAGTGTACTGCAACTGCCTGGTCAGGCCCTGAGCCCGGGAAAGTCCCTGGCAGCACAAGCACTGCCTCTGGAAATACCCAAATGCAAGGCAAACCCATTTCTTTCCCCAAAAGCAGCCGAATCTCATCAGTCCAAACAACTCTCGTAAAAGATACAGGAGAGACCTGAGAAACGTAGGTTTTTGAAGTCTGAGAACATCTCAGTGACAAAGCAGCACAGAACAGCACCATGAGCTCCAGCACTTCCCAAGGACACCACGGCAGCCCAAGGTTTGGCCCCTCGGATCGATATTATTGATCAAACCAGATAAAGCAGCGATCGAGATGGTGCACAGAGAGCTCACGGAACAGGAGCAGATAATTGTGAGAACGCCGCCGCAAGTCAGTAATTCCTCCCTTTCAACCCGCCAAGGGGATCACCAGTGTGATGTACCAATGCTCGGTACATCAGCTTTTAAAGTTGGATGAACAAGTCCCGCCTGTTTTCCGGAAGAGACACATTCGCTGGTTTTCAAGAAGGACACGCGGTGCCTTCCGAAGGATCCGCTCAGCAGGAAAAACCCTGGACTGTGAGCGGGAGCTGCCGGGAAGGCGCCTGGAGCAGGACAGGGGCCCGGAGGGGAAGTGGGGACAGCGGGGCCGGGCCGAGATCACAATAGGGCAACTCACTGGAAAAACACCCGGGACGGCGGCCGTGAGGGAGCCCCGCCGAGCTCCCGGAGCCGCCCCCCGTGTGGTGCCGCCTCAGGGATGCCCCGGCCCCGCTCCCCGTCCCGCTCCCCACAAACGCCGCCTCAGGGATGCCGAGCGGGCCGCGCCTCCCTCCCGTCGCCGCCGCCGCCTCGCTCCCGCCGGCCGCCGCCATCTTGGGGAACGGACGCTGCGTGCGGGGCCCGCGCCCGCACGCCCGGGCACCGACGTCATCACGTCGGCGCCGAGCGCGCCGCCCCACATTGGCCGTCGGGCGTCCGGGGCGCGGGGCGGGGCCGGGCCGGAGGTGCCGCAGGGCACCGCCCATTGGTGGGTTGTGCCGGGGGCGGGGCCGAGGCGGGAGGAGGGTCTGAGGTGGATTTGAGGGAAGGATCCCGTGGCCACAAAAAATGCGAGTGTCCTCCGGGCTGTTCCCTAAAGCAGCCGGCCCGCCTTCCCCCCGTCCTGGCGCAGATCGTTTCGAACAAGCCAAATACAGGAAATACCAGGAGCAATGTCTTTAACAATTTACAATAAATGTCTCTAAAGGGTCCCCCTCATAACACTTCAAGTTCTACCCCATCGTGCCCTTGCTCCGGCAGAAGTGAAGTCGGTTGCTTGAATTACTGGGGCGCAACGATGATTTGGGGAATGAATCCAGCTCTAGGCAAAAAAAAAGAGAACTCCCCCCCAAAACCCAAGAACGTGTCCACCCAGTCACCAGAAGGCTCAGGAGCAACTACAAGCCATGAACACAATACAATTGACCATTGCAGGCTCTTGATTTTTGATATTCAGACTTCTTCCACGAGAACATGCAGAGCTATGAAAACAGCCTACACTTCACACTTCCTCTGCTGTCGTGACTTTAGATGATGAGAAAGTCAAATATTTAGTTTGGTGTTGGTTAAGGCCCGTTTCTCATTCAAAAGCAGGGAGCCTGAAGTCCCACCCGGGCCATGCAAACAGCTCTCAGTGTCTTCCCCTCCACGGCCCCTCAATCCAGCACAATCACCCAGGAAAAGCAAGGAAAAAACAGTCTTTGGACCTCAAAGGAAAACTTGTCATCTGATCAAGTTAAGCCACACTGATTACAGGGACAAGGGATAATACCCCATTAAATGTATCCCAGAATGGATGCAAGATCACCTTGTTCCACCCCCTGCCCTGAGCAGGGAACCTTCCACGATCCCACATTGCTCAGGGCCTTATCCAACCTGGCTGTGAACACTTCCCAGGGATGGGGCAGCCACAGCTTCTCTGGGAACCTCTGCCAGGGCCTCATCCCTCTCACAGGGAAGGATTTTTCCAAGTGCCCAACCAATGCCCACCCTCTGTCAGTTTAAAGCCATTCTGCTGTGTCCCATCACTCCAGGCCCTTGTCCATAGTTTCTCTCCAGCTCTCTTGGAGCCCCTTTAGGTACTGTTCTCTAAGGTCTCCCTGGAGCCTTCTCTTCTCCAAGGTAAATGCAGAGGAGTAACAAGCCAACCAAGCACCCTAATTCAGCCATTTTTTTTATCAGCACTACAGAAAGTCTTAAGCTCTAGAACACATGAAAAAATAATCACATACACACATTTGCATGTGCCAAAGTTTATTTTTTTTTCCAAAACTTGTTTCATCAAATAATTGGATATGAGCAGTTTTTAAAAAACAAACAACTTGCGTATTAACAAATTGTGAAGTTCCACAATTAAAATATCAACACAGCCAGTCTTGTGCTTAGGCTTCTTTTTTAAAAAATTATTTCGTAGAACATAAACCCTCAAATTTTTTCCAGTTTGTGGCTAGTATATTTCCACACATTCTGTATTCTTATAAAATGAAGGAACTCACATAAAGGAACAGCTGTACAAGAATACATCTGAAAAAAAGCAACCTAAATTATCGTAGCTCCTTTTAAATAAATATCTAATAAAAGGCACAAACCTGTTATGGGGGGAAACATAACATACAAAACAAGACCTATTAAATAAATAAAATGTGGGTTGGGGTGAGGGAAATCTGTTCCAGCACCTATTTTGTCATTGCTCCAAGATGAAATTCCAGCCAAACATTTGGTAAAGGATTAAACTTAATCACAAGGATACACGTTTGAGATATACTGAAAGACTTGATGTTACAATTCCTGTTGTAACTGTACCAGTTACTACAATCTCTTTAAATAAATGAACATGAGAATCTGCATAAGGTAGTGATGCAGAGATGTATAGATCAATGACAAGTCAGATACATCTTCAGAGTCATAGCAACAGGTTTTCTCCTAGCTATCAGTAATGTAAAAATGATAACATGTACAGTTTCCATTGCTCAAAAATATAATCTTTTAAATGGAAATAAATGACTGATACACAGTGCCTTTAGATGTTGTCCTTACAATACAAACTACCCAAACCAAAGTTTTCCTTTTTATGTACAAATTAAGCACCGATCCACAGTGCACGCTATTCTAATTGAAACCCCCCCTCCCTGCCACACATCAAAAAACCCAGCTGGGGATACACCCTGTAGTCAATCTTGTAGTCAGAAGTTGTGTTGTTGTTACTTTTGTGTGTGTGGTTTTTGCTGTTGATTTGTTTGGTATTTTAAACTAAAGTCCATTTGTTATTTTCACCTACAAATATTCCACTACTATGTGCACAGAACTGAGATTTCTCTAGTACACATGTCCAAATTTTTTTTAAAAAAATCAGTAACTTCTTGGAGGCAAAGTCAAACTATATCTAGAGAACATTAGAAAACCCCAGTTGTTTAAAAGAAGACACACGTTCAAGTCCAACAGGCCTCACACAATCCACCTTTCCCAGTTCCCCCAGAAGTTATCCTATGGTGCATCCCGTGACGAACAACCTGCCTGAAGCAGCACCAAGTCCCAACAGTGAGGCTTGAATGACCCATTAAAATACAATAATATAAAAAGCACAGCATACTTCAAGTCTTCCTCCTTGTTCAGACAGACATGGAGGGACATCTCAGTTATTCTGCTTTCTGAAGTGTTCAGAACATGATTCTGACCAAACGAGTTGGAAGGAAAGTCACATTGCAATACATCTCTCTTCATTGTTTTACTCATCACAACTTCTATTTGCAGCTCCTTGGGCTGTTACAGTCACCCTCAAGAACAACCTCAGTCTTCAAAGTGTTGGGTTTTTTTTTGAGAACAAGTTCTGAGCCATAAAAACCTTGACAGCATCCCAAGTCCTTGGTTTTCACTTCTCAGGTATGAACTATGTTACTGCAACACATTCTCTGCCATTCTGTGTGTTCCAATACATGCACAAGGAAAAGGTTGGCAAAACCCAGTCCTGTGCACTTGTGTGCAGAGAGAAGCAAACTTTGCTTCACAAGGATCAAACTGAAAGCTGTGTATCAAAATATCAAACATCGTGAATGAGACTGAAAAGAAGGTAGGTTATGAAGTTTTTAGAATGTACTTTGTGGCTGTTTCTCCTTTTTTAATACTAAATAAATTGGTATCAGACAGCTTTGCTACAAGAAAGCAGACCAAAGAACCATTAAAAAAATCCAGAGCAAATCAGAAGTAGTGCAAACTATTACCTGGTACTAAACCCATTTCTGAGACAAGTACATTCCAGATATTCAGAATGCTCTGCAATAAAGTTATAACAAATATATACTGTGTGCCAGGCATTTATTTGCATATTTTATTAAAATAATGTACTATTACTTATACAACTCAGTATGAGGAGACCTAACAGCTTACAGTGCATGAAACTGTCTGCTTGTAGCACTCTCACCTCTGTCACTAATGCCCAGACATTGATAACTACATTTACTGGTCTAATCTGAACATAAGACTTCTCATTGCTGAATAAATCAATAGAATTCACTATTTTTTAAATAAACAGTCCCCTCAACACAATGACTCATTCTAAATGGCATCTATTCCCTCATCATGTGGAGGGCAACTATAGGCACTGAAGAACTCATTGGCTTAAAATTGTACAATTGTTCAACCCAATAAAGGTGGTTTAAAGCTTGAAGCCCTTTGTAATTCAAACTTGAACACTAAATTGCCGTATACTGGTCCAAATTCTTTTAAAATTAATACACATCGAGGAACTCAGCATTTTCAATTTCTGCAAGGTTACATTTCTCAGGAAATTAACAGTTACAGATTCCAAGGGTTGGGGAGTGGAGTTTTGTTCACTTCTTTTGTGTTGTTTCATTTGGCAAAAATATTTCCATAGAGTTAAGAAACATAACTTTTGCACTCTTTGGATAGAATTAAGCATTTGGAAAAAAAGAAGGCATATTCCTACTTTGAGGAATGTGCTGTAATTTAAAAGTTCTCTACAGGAGAGTTTGAGAAGATTCTCAGGCCTATCTGCATTTATGGTGAGAGTCAGAGATATTTCTGCAATTACAGACTCCTCAAAAGATAAAAGACTTACTACTCTGGAAGTCTATTTATTATAATAATAGAAAACTATTAATTTTTTGGAAACTCAGCTTTAATATTAATCACTAGGAGAAGTAATTTTACAGGAGAGCTTTTCATTGTATTCTGCCATGAAAATTCTGGAGGAAAGGTTGTTCCCAGTTCCATCTACTTATTACAACTACTGGGTTTATTTTTAATGCTATCGCTTTTTTATCAGACAGTGAAAAAGACAAGATAAGGCATTTTCACAGCCAATTTCAGTTCTGGAGGAAGATTCTTAAATACAAAAGATGTGCCAGAAGTCTGTACACATCTGACCCATTGTGAACAGCAGTACTTGATAAAGTAGTTGATTTAAAAGGTTTTCCTCTCAAAAAGAGTCCGGATTTCTTAATGTAGCATTTTTACCTTGAAATTACTACAGAAGAAAAAGATTACTGCAGCATTAAAGAAACAATTATCTAAAAGTTTGCACATATTTACACATTTAAAAATAATTACTTTTATATGGTTTACAACTAGGTTCTTATTTCAAAAAAGCAGCACAAGCTATTCTCTACAGCTGGATAATTTCAATATGGTTGCCAGTTCACAAGTGTCAGCACAATTGCAAGGTTTGAGTCTTTTGACCTAATGGGCTTTAAAAAGAAGAACTGGATCTCTTGCCTCTACTGTAGTTTGCAAAAAGGTTTTCAAATTGCTCCTGTGTGCTGTGGCCGGGGACACCTACAGCCACTGGCTCCCAAAGCTCCTTGAACAATGAAAGGTTCCACCAGCAGAGAAGGTACCTGATGGAAGTGCAGCCACTGTCACCTGTCAGAGGCTGCACGTGCTGTTCTGAACACACTTGTTTCCCTAATCCATCACAGACTTACAGCCTGTATCAGAGCCTGGCTCTTTTAACAACCCCTATAATACTGATATACCAATGGAGCAATTTATTATTTTTACTATATATGTATAGGTATGTGTCTTGTTGATTCACAGCATCAAAATCACATTGCAAGTTACTATAAGCTATTCTAATGTGAAAAAGCTGTCTGATTTCACACAATATTGGCCTTATGATAATTCAAGCATTGCTCCATCAGAATATTTATTAGAGCACATAAAAATTTTATTGCTCAACTTGATTTGTGTTGTGTCTTGGTTACAACAGCCACAGAATTTATGGAGAAAATAAATAGCTTAGACATCTTCAGTCAATTCCTGAAGTCATCCACTGATGATTAAATGTTGTAGAGCAATCATGTAACCTTCTCCTTGGCTTTGAAGATGATAATCCAGCTTGCACCTTCTGAGTCAACCTCCATAAAAATACAGTTTTCTGCTGAGCAGTTAAAAAAAATTCAGGGAACAAACATGACTTCACACTGCAGTGACTGTTATAAACAAGAATCTCTAAAGCATTGCAATTCAAAATAATATTGTATTATACAGGGAATAATAAACAGTTGCCCTGTTCAGGAACACATCATGGAAAGATTGAAATTCAGTCTTTTCATTTTTTTACCAGTATTTGGTTGTTCACACATCTTGTTGCTTTGGTGGCTCTACATAAACTGTATCTGTGAGCAGAGCAGAGATCACATATTAATGCCACTTAAATAACAAAGGGTTTCTCAGTGTTTTAGATTTATGCATCTATTCGACTGCCTTGTTACTTACAAGTTAAATCTCTAGGGTTTGGCACTTTAAAACACCCCTGAAGAACACTAAGACCAACATATCTGGATGACAGGAATACAGTTTCTCCAGCTTAAGTGATCTCCTGTCCATGGCTTTTTCACTCCCCATCACCTGATCCTTTGAGAAGCTTTCAACACTGCTCTAAGTCAGTGTGACTAAAACAAGTACTCAGCTTTGTCATAGGAAGTCTAAAACCTACATATTTGCATCACTCCCATTTTCTTAACATTGACATAGAGGTAAGACACTAAATGTCTGATTTTTACTTTTTTCCTTGTTTCCTGCAATTGTATGCTCTCACCATCTGTATTTGTGTCCTGATCAGCAAAAAAAAAGCTGCTGCCCTTGACTGAGGAACCCCTCACTTTCACATGCAGAAATAACACCAGCAACCCTTCATGAAGCATTTGGTTGCTTTTACCAAGAGTAAAGATTCAGTGTCATCACAAGATTAAAGAACACCATTCACCTGAGTTTCAGAAACAGGTGCAAAAGGATTTGTTGGCCTTAGACCAGGCTGTGTATACATCATTGACTGGGGTGCCATCAAAGGAGCAGCTCCAACCTGAGGAGGTACCTGTTAGAGAAACAAAGCCCCCACAAGACACATATATAAAATTCAAATTAATTCCACAAGATACATCTTTTTTCATTTTAAGTAAACTAGAAAATAAACATGTACACACACAGAGTAAAGTCAAAGCTTGTAAATAACCTAAATAAAATTGAGAATAATCTCTTTCAATGCAGAGTATGAAAAAGCTATGAGATGTCAAACAGCATTGTTTATATTTACATTTAAGTTGCAGAATAGTTTGAATAATGCATGCCATGAAACCCATTGGAGGAGGACTTAGTTTTCAGGAATACAAAATAATCACTTATCTTACCATTCCATATACAGGCACTTGAGGTGTGGTCAATGGGTATGTGATAGGAGCAGGTACCTTCAATCAAGAAAATTTTGATATATTTTAGAGAAACTCATGCATACTTAGCAATATATATAAAACTTTGAAAAAGACATTTTTTCAGTACTTAAAATAACCAACATATTTACAAGAAATTGACTTACATATGCAGGATAGTGTACTCCATTCTGGCACAGCAAAAGGATAAGACAGAAAATTATTCAATAGGTATTCAAACTGGAAATTCTAACCAAGGGATGGATTCAAGTCCAGTATTGTAACAGTCTGTAACTATGCTCAACTCATTTATTACAACAATTAAAGTGGGAGGAAAAAAGTGCAAGGACAGTAACATCAGCAATTATCCTTAGAAAGCTATGACTAGCATAACTTACAAAAAATTATAAATTTTATTACACCTGGCCAGATTTGAGTATATTGCTTGCACAATCAGGTGTGTGAAAAGCTTTTAGAGGGCACAGCCTGCAATATTCCTTTTTCCTTTCAGTATGTGTGAGAAGGGCATAGAAAAAAACCCAAGGAAGGCAGTGACCGTTTGGCTTAAAAAGCAAATAGCAGAAGATGTTTAGTCATGTAAATGTGGCTCCATACTAACATCTGATGTCTGCAACATATCACAATATGGAAGAAGAAAAATGAAGAGCATCTTAAGCCAGAGACACCAGGTTATATTCACAGGCAGGGTGATACATGCACTTCATACTGCCATGCTTTGTTAAACAGTGCTAATTACACTGGAAATTGAGTGCTGGATAAAACTTTTGGCTATGAAATAGTATGCGGATGATCCATGAATTGCAGGTTAGTATCCTGAATGCCACAGGCCAAGCCAGGACAGTGAGACTTTTCAGCACTGGGGCACAAATTTCAAACATGCTCATAGCTGAGCTAGATCTGTGCATCATTAATTGCTGGAGTTCCAAGAAAATGCCTGAGCTGACACCTGGCACAAAACATTCAAATGCTTAGACCAGAAAGTAACAAATGAACACATGAAATAAAAACACAAACTCTAAATCCACAGTGATCAATGGTGCATCAGCACTCTAACACATGTTCTAGGATACCAAGAGGGGATAAAGAGATCACGTGGTCTCAAAAAAATTCACATAAGAGTGCTATACAACTGAGACACCTTCTCATCTAACTTTTTAGTCCCATTTTTAAGTCCAATGCTGGATTTAATATTCTATTCAACTTTGCCAATTCTGAATGAGCATAGTCATGCAAGATGAAGGAAACAGGCATCAGAGGCAAAGCTCTTCCTATTGCAGAACAGTCAGACAGCAGCTCAAAATTCATAACAAATGTGGTAATTACCCTAGTTGTACATATAACTGAGATAACATTCTACTCCCCTCTAAGGCAGCTATATTTCAGTATTTGTATGAATATGTACGAAGACAAGATAATTGAAAAATCTCTTTTAAAAGCATAGGAGAAGTCAGTTGCCTACAAATATCTCTCCAAGAAATGAAAATTCTTCATTTAAATAACTGTAAAAGATTCACTTAGCATTTTGTACTGTGTTAAAAATACAAAGCTGCTGTTGAGCATTATCAAAAGCCCAGAGTGCTGCTTGATCTGATCAATAAGGTGCCTTACAGGGGTTGCAGCAGTGTTTCATGTGGTAAAACTGGAAAAGGAGTGAAAACTGGAAGGAACAACAGTTTTCCCCTGGAACACATTCTTGAGATTCTTAAAGGTTCATGTGTGTGTACACATGTGTGGGAGGGGGAGCAGAAGCATCTCAAACGTGCATTTCCAGAATGTTCTGCACTGGGATGATTTGTTTCAATCCAAAAAGAACTCATGAACTGAGATATGTCTCAAGTGAAAGGCTGATTACCCAAGTCTTTAATGAACAAGTATTACAGTGAAGGGAAATAAAGCATATTAAAATCTCTACCTCATTCAGTGTGATTCTATAATCCTACAAGCATTCCCCCCTGCTCCCAATATTGTCCCATATTGCTTTGGTATTCTTTTTAAGTTAATTCAAGCAGAAGAGCAGCACTTGATAGAATGAAGTGTGATTTCATAGTACAGAAATTACCATGTGTGGAATAGTGGGTAAGGGAGTCGGGTTCCATGTGGTCGATGTGCTTGTTTTTGCTTGCCAGTTTGTTCCACCAGTAAGTTTTTTCTCTGTAGGCTGGGACCACTGCATATCTGATCTAAAATGAAACCACAGTCTTAAGTTTTCACAGAAGGCAACAGCAAGAGTAACAACAATTTAGTGGGAAGCCAAAATATGCCTTGATATATGTACACAGCTGAAATCTACGGGTCAATGAAATACTCAGGTTTTCATAACTACTTCTGTATCTATAAGTATGAAGTCTGAGGGTTCTGTTTGCGTTAAAAGTAAACTCATTACTGCATTGTACAGCATAATAGTTATGTAGGGTTTGATGTAACTGCTTCATAAAAATATTTCAAGAAAAATACAGCAATTGCAAAAATCAAATGAACTACTTCAAAACTTAAGGTTGACTGTGTCATGGTGACTGACCACAATCAACACAGTTCTTGATTGTTTCAGATATTTCAACAGTTGAGACTTCTGCCATGTTAGTGCTGGCAAACCGTATCAGAGACCACCAAACAGTCATGCAAGAACATTCTGTGGACATGTGCACTTACTTTTTGGATGGAGTTCCTCCAAAGCCAAGATCTGTGGGGGAAAAGAAACAGACAAAAATCCTTAAGCACTTTTAATTTTGGAGGAAAAAAAAAAGCTTGTTTTGCTTTCAGGAACAAATGGGACAGGTAATTTTAAAAGATTTACACTTANTACTATACTGTAATACTAATCTATTAGACTCTTTAATTGTACTTCAATAGACATTAATGGTATTTTCAAATTAAGAGGAATCTCCCCTAAAATTGAAAAAGAAATGGGGTTGTTCACATTAGTTCAATATAGTGGTATTTTCATGATACTGCCAGTATCCTGAATGTACCCAAGTGTTCCTTTGCTATATAGAAGAGAAAAATTCTAACTTACATACTCTTCAAGCAACACACACCCCTCTAGTTTTGCATTTCTGGAAGTACAATGCCTCTCAATGGAGTCAGAGGGAACTTGTTATCATGTAACAAGTGCAAACACTGAATAGGCACTGAAAACAAATGAACATGAACTTACCCGAGAGACATGAGAGGCATCCAGTGGGCCATGTTCAAAGTTCGCTCCCCCAGAAAGAGAGGAAACCATTATTACACAATAGATGAAATTAGTCAGAGCTAATTTTAAAGTAAATAACTACAACTGAACTGATTGCCTCTTATCAGGCCCATAATCACCTTGCAAATATATTAAGTTATTAAATTTTGAACAGCAATAGCAATTATGCTAAATTGTTAAGCAACTGCTGCCTGTAGGGTGTAAATTAGTCATAAGCCAGTTTTTACCACTTGCAGTCCTGTACTGTGGTGCTGCAGATTTTCCTCCAAAAACAGCATCAAAATCCACATTAATTGTTGAAGAGGTGGTGCTTGGAGGAGCTGAATGAAGAGGAAAAAAGAGTTGAAAATGAAATATATCCATGAAGTAATACCATTAAATACAGTAAAACCAGAAAGATTTGGAAAAAAAAAAAAAAGAGAGAGAAAATCAAATTACCATCAACAGTCAGAGGACGATACACAGAAGCATATGTAGGTTTATGACCACTAAAGTCATCTTTGTAAAAAGAGAAGAAAATAAGATCAGTTTTAAAGAGAAAAAGGAAGAGGGGACCCAAGAACTAAGTCTGCAGTTAAAAAACTAAGAATTTTTAATACTATAGAAAGATTTTTTTTTATTTTACCCGTTTGAAAAGCCAGGTAAACCCCTGCATTCCCCATTACAAAGAGAAAGGAGGTTGCAGTTTGAAAGAAATCAGCAAAAATTCCAGCAACACTCCAAGTCTTAGGATGTCTAGGTTGGGGAAGCTGAACAAAATAATTTATTTCAGCTACAGCAACAGAAGTTTAAGGAAACATATAATTTAGTACATCTGGAATTAATGCACCATTTTCACTTGTTAATAAAGAGTGAAAATTGTCCCAAACCACAAAAAGATTACATGGCCCACTTTATTA
>VYZS01083665.1:93423-122987 GCA_013400695.1 Neodrepanis coruscans | reverse complement strand
AGGTATTATGGTGAATATTTGTAAAAAGTCAGCTTATTAGCTGGCAATGAGGCAGATGATTTTAGCTTTTGAATATATTCCTGGTATATATTTACATTTTTAGATGCCATATCAACATATTTGGATGTCTCTAGGTAGGCTTAAAATCTAAAAGGCATTAGAATGGCTAGTGAAATGATCACATTCTGAACCAACCTACCAAAAGGAGCATCAAACACATCCTTCATGTTTTATGGTTTTGACCTTTACTTAAAAATATTTCACTGAGTAAAACCTAGTAGATTAACAGAACAAACTGATCAGAAATTTGCTTAAATAGTAATTAAAAGCTGTTGTTAAGAGGTCAGCATTCTTTTACAAAAAACTCTACCATGTCATCTACTCAGCTCATGCAGACTGAGGTGTCAGTTAAAGGAGAACAGTCAAGCTAGAAAGAAGTACAGGAAAACAGAAATCAGTCATACTGTGATTATTTTTAATACGCAAAATACCAGATATCTCACTGTACTTTTACAGTCAAATGCAAAGGTTATTCACTGCACATTTATGGTATCCTTGTTTTAGTCTCACCAGGCACCATCTCATCTCAGTTTCTGTTTCAACATTTATTCTGCCAGGTAGAAGCATATGTTTAAGCCTACGCTCCCTGCCACTAAAACTGAGACAGGCTTAACAACAGTAGAGACAATTTATTAGGAAACTGCAGTCACAAATTGTCCATTTTCTTTAGTTTTTCTCAGAATCTTTCAAAGAAGTTCAAAAGCTAAAAAAATTCTCACATACCTAAAAGATTAATAATCCCCTCATTGTATGCTGCAAAAAGTCTAATGGAATCTTTAAAGAGGAGCATAAAGGCAGCATTTATAACACCATTTGTTAGTTCATTTGGATTTGCCTGTGTAGAAAGCAATGAGAAAGTAAATTAGTATTTAACAAAATAACAAAACTCTCACTTCAAAATGAGAGTGTGTTACTTAACACTGAGCTTAAAGTACTTGCATCAAAATCAAGGAGTGCATCAAGCTGGTTCTGTATGATGGGAAGGGTTTTCAGAAGCTTCTCAGGATTCATAGTTCTCATCACTCCATCTATCCTACAGAGGAAAAGACACACATTTACAAGTTACAAAGACCCCAGCATATCACACAGTTTCAACAACACATACTTGCTTCAAAGGGCCAAATAAACACCTTTCTATGACAAGCTCAAGAAAAACAGGCTTCCAGCCCCCATAACAGGAAAGACCAAACAAAAGCAGCAGTAACAGTCTTACCCTCTTTTCATTTTGGTGAAGTCAACTGCTACAAGTCTATATGAAAGTGCTTTTTCATTCAAGTATCTGCTGTATCGCCTAATGAAGGTAGACATATCATAGCCTAAAAGTTAAGCATGTATAAGTTAGACATTTTGAAGGGGTACAGTTTAAGTTGTTTTCAAGAACTATTCCTCTGCTAACCCATTTTAGGTCAACTTGCATAAAAAGCCCTTCAAAGGTACTTTCTAGAGTCTTGAGATCCACTATTTTTCACATTAGGATGTCATGTTACAGTTTCTTCTAGGACTTGCTAGGATTAGGAGAACATCTGTTGCAATTACAAGAATAAACAACTAAATACACAATAATCAAGCATAAAATATCAGGGAAGAATCAAACAATCCTTGTTAAGATGTTCTTGAAATTAGACTAAAAATGTATTCCTAGTAAAATGCTGAAGAGTTTGGTAACTTATGTGCAATGCCTCAAAAACCACATCAAGACCTAAAAGTGTTTTCTACCATCAGAAAGGATTTCTCAGAGCTTTGAAGGAGTTCTCACTATATATACAGCACATTTTAGTTCCATTTAATGCATTTCAACAGTAAAGATTTACTCAAACATTAAATTGCAATGGCAAAGTTATTATTGTGCTGATAATTCATCAGGTTTATTCTAACAAGCGTTAAGTGTTCACTTTTTAAAATGTACAGCTGTGTGTGCAATGCTACATACATTACAGATAAATCACTAGCACTCACCTAAATAACTGCATCTCATTTTCCCTCTGTCTACATTCTTGGCTGGACATTCTTTGGTGTCTCCTTTTAACCCTTTTAACCCTTCCATTTAAATATCATTTGTCTCCTAGAGTCAACTGACACATGCACTGACACAGAGAAAAAAAGGAGCAGAGATATTTCCTTCAGTGAAAGATCCTTACCCTGCATGGCACTTTTGTCCAGGTAGTTATTTAAGTTGAACAAAGTGTTTCGGGATGCAAGATACTGGATAAAGCGCTGTTGGTGAAGAAAAAGTTGAGAATGTAATTGTTGTGAGAGTCAAAACATTTGAGCGTATTACAAGGAAACTTAACATAGGGATTCTACAAGAGAGGCTGCATTTCTAATGGCATGTTACTGACTGGGATGCATTTTATAAATCGTTATGAAATAATTAAAGTGAATTAAACACAGTAGGAAAATGTTTCAGGGGAATGTTAATGGCAACAGATGAAGGTTTAGCCCATGCCTTGCAAGATCAAGTATTCTAGTCACCACACTCCTCTTCCCTTTAGTAAGTGTTCTTTCTTATCTAAGTTTGGCTGCACATTTATGGAGGGCTAACAAGACTCTGCTGCTGTGCTCTTCCTGATAAGCACTACCCTAATGAAGTAAAGCTTCTCAGAAGTTTTTCAAGTCTTTATTTTAGAAAGGTCACTCTTTATTCCCTCACAGCCCAATGCAGATACCTGCAGGGAAATTGCAAACACTGATACATTTCTTTATTGAAGTAATGAAGGAATATCTTTTCCTCTGGACAAGTACTTTACAGCCATCAGCTGAGGAAAAACAAAGATCTTGTAAAAACTGAAGTACATATCTAGTGCTTTACAGACTGAGACAATTTTTTAAAAACCTCAAGGAGACTTTAACAGAACTAATCATGTCTTACCTCATTTCCATACATCATGAGGTGGTGTGTTGTAATTAGAGCTTTGAACACTACAACCCAGCTACTGTTTGCAGTCCTCTCAAAGAGTGTGTCTGCCAACTGTGGAATATTCACATTCATTTCATTTGTGCACTGTATTAGATCTAAATTAAAGGGGAAAGAAAGCACAGCAATGAGTTACACGGTCAAAGAGGATAAACACATTATTTTGTGTTTTTACATTGAGAATTCATATTGAAAGCATTAAATGCAGTTTAAGAAATAAATGAGTTCTTTTACATTCCTTGCTTAAATTCACTACATTCTACTGAAAGACTCCCAGTATGAACTTCAAAGGCATTTCAATAATTTTGCAGAGTTCCAGTTTTTCATCAATAAATAACCTGTTCATTAGAAACCCAGTGGAGCCCAAATTAGCATGTGAAAGCCAATGTAGACCTTCTGGACACTCAATGCCTGAGGCCACTCCGTGTAACAAAAAAAAGAAAATTCAAGAAGCAAGGAAAAGCTGAGAAATCCTTGTGAGATCAACGGGCACCAAGTACCTTGCCACTCCAACCTAAGTCAGAATACAGACACAAATGACAGCAAATGAGATGCTACAAATATGTAAAATAAGGCTTTTTTTCTGAAAGAATTATGAGCAAGGATTTGCATCTACACATCTTCCTACTAGTTAAAAAAACCTAATCATCAACCTACTGACTGCTCTGTGGTGGATCGTGGCAGGTGTCAGGCTTTTGTATAAAAGAGCTCTTTGTGTCCAAGACTGATAATAAACCCAACAGTAGAACATTAACTTAGGAGTTCAGAGACAGAGCTTCAAGTGTCTGTCTGAGCATTGGTACAAAACCAGAGCAGGCTCCAGCAGACACGTGGGAAAAGCACCTCCCTGAGAAGGGTGGAGAAAGCACTTGCTGAGAAGAGAGCAAAGAACTGAACCCAGGACTACTCTAAACCCCTGAAGACAAGCACATCAGACATTTATTCTCTCTCTGTGCTAAATTCGGCTCAGGTGTGATCAAAGTACACCCTGAGGACTGGGCAAGGCCAGCAAAACAAACATCTGGTTTGAAAAGCTTCCTTTGTGGCCTCTCCTTTCAGCCGAGGCTGTGAGCAGCCCGTTGGCAGCAAAGCCCATTGCTGTGTATGTGGCTTGTCTGGATAAGGACCTGCAGGAGGGCAGGGCCTGGGGAGCCGGGAAACATCTGAATTCCGAGGTGTCACCTCTGCGACAGCCCAGTGCTCTGCCTTACAAGCAGAGGGCAGAGCACAGACCACATTCTGCTAAGCCATTTACACGGCTCAGAACTCACACATCGACAGCTTAGGACAAAATACCTCACAGAGACATTGCACTTAAAATTTATATATTCTGTGCATTAGAACAGATATTATAAATGTATCTTAATTAAAGATCAGTTTATTAAGAACATAAAGCCCTTTGATTAAGGGTTACTGTTTTAAATAATTTAATAACAAGAGTAATTTTAACAGGGTAAAGAATTTTAGATATTAACTTGTTGAGATAGAAAGCTATAAAATGAAAATTATAATAAGTTACTAATTTCCTTCTGATGTCAAAGGCTTCAAATATGTACAAAAAAATATGCAAGCTGGGATGAACACTTTCACTCCTAGTGGTAACACACAAAAATGCTAAAATAACTGCACAAAAAGAAGAGCCTTGAAAAGAAGTTTTAAGCAAGCTATACATGAAAAGCTTATTGTCAAGTTAAAATAGGTTAAAACAGTTCAATATTTACAAGTGTTAAGTTTCTCAAAACACAAGTTATTTCATAGACACTTCATTGCTCACAGTTGTATAATCAGATTCTCTGTCAAATTAAAAAGTACTTCAACCCAAAAGTCCAACCAGTCCATAGGCAATAATTGCCCCATGGAATGAAGCAAGCCCTAAATCCAGAATTTATATAAATAACTCAATTTTTATTTCCATAGCCTCATCAACTGAATGAGAACTTTGTTATGACATTTCTCAGCAGTTCTCTCAAAACACATTAAGGCACATTTAAGTCTTCCTAAATCAACCAGTTTATAAGCAAGGACCATGGAAAACACCAAGTAAGAATCAGTAACTGAAGTGTCTGTAACCAGCACAGAAATGTTACATGACTGTTACAAGTCCTATCCTCAGTTTATAAAAATGAAACAAAATAACTAAAAAAAAAAAAATCCCTCAAACTCTCTAAAGAGCAATATCCAAGCCACTACTTGGTAACAGTTAAAGAAATTCCATTGATCTGCTCAGGACAAAGATCTCACAGCCTACTGAAAATACTATTTCTGCACAAAGTCCTTTTCCTTCACACAACCACTACACTAGGCAGATTTTTCAATGCAAAGTGTGCTTATTAAATAATAGATGAACCTGGAGGGAAGATTCAGGTTAAAAACCAAAACCTTTCTGCCCTCCAACCAGCTTGGCCAAGCTGTTTTCATTCATATTTCCCAGCACTCTACAGAGATTTCAATCCTGTCACCTTCCCTCCAGCCAAGGGCTCGGAGCAGATGCTCCAGCAGACCCTGAGATGATGCTGAACACCTGGGAGGATCCTTTGCACATTCTTATGTCTGACTGCTATTGAGTGTTGTTACAGGCACAGTGTGACAGGAATCCTGCTCTGAGCACCTGTACCTAATACTGTAATTGATGACCTTCCTTAAGCCCCACATCCATTAAAAAACCCTTGGCTTCTCATGTCAGCACCAAAGTTTCCTCCAAGAAGAAGCCACGCAGATGTCTGTGTTCAAAAGGGAGCAACTGCCTTCTGCTCTGGAACACAAGACTAAAAAAAGTGTTCTGTCAAGTGACAGTAACAGAGTGGGGCTGACAGAGCTCTGGTGTATTTGAGAAGCTCCCATGTTACTGTAGAAGAGCTGCTAAGTTTATCCAGCATGTGCTACTTGCCTCTGTAAGATCTGAGCCTGTCCATTTCAGAAGGCAACCAAAATGAAATACTTCTGTGGCAGAGCTACTGATTCGAGCTGTGGCTGAGGCTGGAGGACCCGAGGATGCTGCAAGTCCCCTGAACTTGGGACACGTGAAGACAACATGCTCTGGGTCCCCTGCAGAGAGATTTTATGGGGGGCCCTTAACACAGCCATGGTCTGATTCCAAAAATTCCTTCAAGACAAAAGCCACAGGTGCCAACACCAAAGAATATATGCTTAGGCAAACAAAACATCTCTAAAATACTAAACTAAAAAAAAAAAAAAACCCACAGTTATTTTTTTTGTCCAAAACTGTACTTTCCTAAGAGTGTGTTACAAAAGCACAAGTTTAAAAAAAAATCTTTAATAAGGCTACTTGGGGTAATTTTTTAAATTAATGTTTTACAACCACTAACAAAAAAAAGCTGGCATCACATTTCAATTCTACCAAGTGAGATACATGAAAAGCAAGTGTCATTTCTTTAATGTGATTTTTCTAAGTCTGCAATAGGAATATTTACATAGAAACAACTGTATGGGTCTGTTACAGCTTGTGGCACAGGAGGAAAAGGCTATTAACCACATTCATCTGGAAGTATAAAGGAACACATGCACCTGAGAGACTGACAGCTGGGCAACTGTAACATGGATGCTGGCAACAAAAACTGGAATGAAATGCAAAGGGTGAGTGATGCTCATTTTCTTACCACACCACTTACATAAACACTTCACAACTCAAAGCATTTTGCCAATTACCCAGAGGAATCATTTCAACTGCAAGTGAAACTGTGGTGCTATTTCTAGAATGGAATTCAGAAACATGTTAACATCATACAGGAAAGAAAAAAGAAAAAAAAAATCAAACAGCTTTAAACCAGAAGAAAACCACAGGGGTTCTCAAGCAGCCTGGAAGAGCTGTGGAAATCTTACTGCCTAGAAGAGCACTGAGGATTTCTGTTCCACAGCTCATCTGAAATGCTGGCACATCACTTATGAAGCCATACAGCTCTTCAGAGAGCACCATGCAAAAATCCAGATATTTAAAAAAAACCCCAAGTATACATATATCAGGTTTTTGGAAAGTTCTCAGCCAGGCATTGACAAAAACTGAAAGTTTTCAGAAAAAAGGTAAAAGAAAAGTCATAACTTTCTAACCCTTTCTAGAGAAAGGAATGTCTCTCAAAAGAGCTGCAAATACATAAGTTAAAGGCAACCATAATGGTTTAATAGTCCTGTATTTCTTCCATTTTGTCACAAGACAGAACCTGTTCTAAGACAGATGAAAGAATTAAGACCACTTTCCTCAACCACAGCAGTATTGGGAAAAAACCCCCTCTATTCTTTTAAAAAGTTGCAACACAGATGACAAACATTACCAAAACATAAAACATCAGAGCTACTTCAGCAAACTTCCTCAGTGTAACTGAGGAATCCAGCAATCCTTGATGGAATGCTAAAAAGACAGCACCTGACTGATAGAAATATTTTTGTGCTCATGTGCTCTTATAGTGCACATTTGAGAAAAATATTTAAGTTTCAGTTATATAAGAGCAGCTAAATCTGAACTTTGAGTTAATTCACCAGAAGAAAGCAATTCAGCTGTTCTGTCCCACTTCCCCACTAAAAAGGATACAGGACAGACAGCGCAAAATGTTTTTTTAAAAGGTTAAATAAAACACCCATTTATAGATTCAAACAATATTAACAATTTTTTTTTTCATTCAAGTTAAATGTCCTCAATTATTGTATTAAAAAGCTTCACAGATTACTGAAGAACTTCAAATTAATGACAGCCACCTCTCTGTGTGAAGAGTTCAAGACAACATCTTTGTGCTACATCACAACCTGCACATCTCTGCAAGAACCACAGTCAGCATTTGCCTGACAGCTGAGAGCCCTGGCAGCCAAAAGAAAGAACAAGCAAGTATAAAATCAACCCCAAACTGTGACAGTCATAACGTGATATCATTGACAAAACCTACAGTTTGTGATGGTTTTATGGAGATCAGAACTTTCTCTTAAAGTAAAAGGCTTAAGAGCCTAATTCTGTTCAATTTTACAGTACCCGAATTAACACTTCCAACAAGATTTCCACAGCTTGTTGTATGTGCATTGGAGCTTTAAGTTCTGATGAGTAGCATTAACTGCTTTCCCCTGTCCTGTGCTTCTAAAGTGGGCTGTGTCCAAGTTAAGCAGGAGTTGCTTTTCCATTATTACTCTGTTTATTTAAAAGTTTAAGGTGCCAATGATTTAGAGGTTTGTATTTTTCTGAATTTTGGTCTACAGACAAGTCTGTTCTGATAACTACTGACTTGGCTACAGCTTTAATTTCTCTCTCTCTTTTTTTTTTTTTAATTATGATTCTTAAGTAGTTAGAGAGGAGGTTTGTCTCCAAAAGCATAACTTAGCCCCCTCCACTGCAAACCAGGGTCAGGAGGTGAGTGAAGGGAGAGAACCCACACTGGGAAAGATGAGACAAGACCCCCAGGTGCTCCACTAAGAGGAAAGATCAGCATCTATCTGACATTTTATGTTATCCAAAAATATTACAAAATACTACAGAAATAGATCTGCTGACTTATTTAGGACACCATGACCTACTTTAAAAGGTAAATCCCCATGTATTCCCATTGACATTGGTTAGGTTTTGGGGGTGGGTTTTTTGGGGGTGTTTTTTTTGCTCTTCAAGAAAAATATGGCTATTACTGCTCAGCAGGTAGTTGTCAGACAAAGCCCAAGACTCTTAAATACTAGTTCACACACTACATGTGTAACATATTCCCGTAAAAACACGTATGGTCATATCACAGTTCTTCTTGCTGAGGAAACTTAGCAATAAGGGGATTTTAAGAATTAATCAAAACAGAGTGTACAAACTGATACCTCTCCACAATCCCTGATACAACTACAGCAACTCTCAAAAAAATGTTCTTGGTGAAGTTTTTTTCCTGAGCAGCAATTACAAATAATACCAGATGGTGCAGAATTTTGAGTGACACACACATGGAGTGACCAGGGTACCACTACCAGTGTTTTACATTAAATCCAAGCTATGTTTTCCCTCAGAAAAGTTGGGAAGTGCTTGCACTGTATCTCAGAAAACATACTCTGATTTTTCCAGAGATTTAGTGTTTACCTACTCAGATATAACATAAGTAAGTCTTGTGTACATGTGAAAAATTAAGAAGTGCCACTGAAAGGGTTGCAGATGTTTGAAAAGTGGTGCCTTGGTATGTTCATTGAAGACTGGAACATGTTCACTGGGATTTTTTTTTTAACCTCTTACAAACATATCTGAGGTACCATATTTCACACCTTTTCCCCCTACCCCACCAAAGCATTCCTGTATTTCACATACCAGTCACAGCATGAAGATTTTTGTCTTAGACCAAAGTCTGAGCAAGTGAATTACAGCAGAACACAGAACTCATCACACAAAGGGACCTTTAGGAGACTCACTGACAGCTCTAAACAGGTTTAGATCAAAAGACATTCCAAGAAACTTGTTAGTCAAAAAGGAATCTCAGTTTCACTACTCTCAAGTTAAGAAAATGGAAACACAGAGAAATTCTTATTTTTTGAGGGTGACTTATAGCAGATGGCATTATTTCAAGGATATTTTCAAACACCACACTACCCCTTTTAAGATTCAGAATCTTTCAAACTATTGAGTAAACTATCATGACTTTCTGGCTTCCTGTTATGTTGCCGTTTCTGGACTCAAGGTTTACCTCATGAACTTGTTCTACCACAGGCAGAACACACGACAAGATAAAATGAGGTAACCTTAGAAAGGCATCTTTAAAGAAGAAATTATCAGTTACCTGGTTTTAAGGCGCTTAATTTCAACACTGCAGCCACAAAATTCGTCACTGCAGCCGGATCCCACCCATCCAGGTCAATAACAAGTGAAATACACACACATGGTTATTTTTTACTGTTGGACCCACACCGAGAGCTCTCGCACAAGTCTCTCCGAACAGACGGGTGTCACACAGCCCAACCACCCTCAAACAATTTAAACCCCGCAGTGCTTTTCAGAGACCCTGAACTGCAGACTCCCCTTCGTACCATCAACTTGCACGAGTGCTGCAAAGCCACCTGCCTGCCTTTGAAGAAACCAGCAAAGGGCTTCAAGTCTTCTTTCCTCTCCCTAAGGGAAACACGTACTTATTCACTCTTACTGGGGAACAAGTATGTGCTGCTCAATGAAGAGGGTTTGAAGCATTCAATACCTTTTTGAGCAAACAGTAACTCCAACTCCCATCCCTCGGTAAAACCTGAAGGGAAGCGACACCGCTGATAACATTTGTAGATTTCAAGAGTAACTTTCTGCATCGCTTGGTATACAGGGAGCAGTTCCAACATATTAAATATATCAGCGGCAACACACTCTCATCCAGGAGAAATGCACTGCTCCACCTACGCCCTTCCCTTTACCTCGATTCTAATCTACCTCGTTTCACAAGCCACTGGACAAAAAACTACTATATTTCGGAAAATGACAGAAACATTTAAACGGCTGCAGTCCACCGGATGCACAGAACAGTGCTTAAAAAATTAAATTCTGGCTCACAGCAGTCAACCCACCTTTTCCCCAGGTGCCGCATTAATAAGCGCCACTGTATCCAGAGCACACGATTCAAGGAGCTCTCACCGGGAAGCGCTAACGAGGCTGGAATATTTTTGCTTCCCGGGCGCGACAGGGTGGTACAAACCTCATTCCCTCCACGTGGAAAATAAGTTCTGGAAATCACACCACGGGTCTACCCGGATTTACACGACACCCCCCAGGTGCAGGCGGCCGGTTCCCACCTCCCCTCCGCNGCGGTGATCCCTGGGCTCCCGGCGGCGCTCGGCGCTGCCGCTGCTCCTCCCGCGGGTGCGCCCCGGCTTTCCCTTTCACATTTACGCTCACAGACAAAATGGCGGCGGCCCCGGCGTCAGGGGACTGCGCGCCCGCCCCGCTCCCGCCCCGCCGCTCCTGAGCGGGGCCGGAGCCCGGCGGGGATGGGGATGGGGATGGAGCCGGAGCGGGGCCGGGGCCGGGGCCGGGAGCAGGGCTGGACCGGGACCGCCCCTCCCGCCGGGCCTCAGGTATCCCGGGGCAGCAGGGACCCCCCCGCAGCCCCGGGGTGCTCCGTGACCCAACACCCCCCGAATCACAGAGTCGAGGAGTTTGGAAAAGCCTCCGAGGTGGTCGAGTCCGATCTGTGCCCGAACATCACCGTGTCAACCGGACCACGGCACTGAGTGACACGTCCAGTCTTTCTTTAAACACCTCCAGGGACGGTGACTCCACCACCCCCCTGGGCAGCCCAATTCCAATGTCTAATCATCCTTTCTCTGAAGAACTTCTTCCTGATGTCCAACCTAAACCTCCCCTGGCACAGCCTGAGGCTGTGCCCTCTTGTCTTATCGCTGGTTGCCTGGGAGAAGAGGCCGATCCCCACCTGGCAACAACCTTCTTTCCGGGAATTGCTCACCCACTCTTTGTTCCGTGTATGGGTGATATTAAAAATAAAACCTGCCCCGTCATCCCGGCGTGTCCAGCAGTGAGAGAAGAACCCACGGAGGAGCGTGAGGTGGCCGAGGGAATGATCGAACAGGGCCTGAGATCATATTTTCGCAGACTTTNGCGCCGCCGTGATGCGGTCGGTGATCGACTGCCCCGACATCATCGCCGCGGCCCTGCCGGCGGCTCCCCCGCGGTCNGCCCCGTCATCCCGGCGTGTCCAGCAGTGAGAGAAGAACCCACGGAGGAGCGTGAGGTGGCCGAGGGAATGATCGAACAGGGCCTGAGATCATATTTTCGCAGACTTTTAGAGTGGCCTGGGTTGGAAGGGACCTTAAAGACCATCTAGTTCCACCTCCCTGCCATGAGCAGGGGCACCCTCTGCTACATCATGGTGCACTAGATTTTGGTGCAGTAGCATCAGTCTGCAGGGAGGCAGAGGTGTGGAAGGGCCTCCTGTAGGGAGACTTCTTCCTTTGCAGATTGTGGAAAAAGAATAAAAGCTCCTCAGAAAACTTTTCTTTTGCAGATTTTACTTGCAGAAGCAATATCTGGGAAAAAAAAAAGAGCCCAACCTCCTATGCTGAGCCTGTTTCATGGGACTGTATAATCATTTAGATTGGAAAAGACCCCCAAACTCATCAAGTCCAACCATTAACCTGGCACTGCCAAGCCCAACCGTGTCACCAAGCACCTCATCTACATATTTTTTAAATCTCTCCAGGGATGGTGACTAAACCATTGCCCTGTGGACTCTGCTCCTGGCATTGACAGCACTTTTTTTTCCCCTAATAAACAATTTAAACTTCCCCTGGCACAACTTGAGGCTGTTTCTTTTTGTCCTAATGCTTGTTCCTTGGGAGAGGAGACTAACCCTCATCCTGGATGCTGTGCAGCACTGCTCAGCTGTAGTGAAACCACTGGTGGGTTCTCAACACCTCTCCAGCTACTGATACCCAGCACAGCTCTGTGGGAGCTGTCATGGGGAAAACTGTATCCATCCCAGCCAGACCTGATACAGCGAGGGAAAAAATGCTGCATCACTGCTACTCAATCAGAACACTCTTCTCAGGCCATTCCATGAAAGAGTATTTTTTTATCTTTTGCATTTATAGTACCTTAATATAAGTGTGAACACTCATACAAATAGAAGATAGTACACAGCAAAAGTTATTTTAGGTTACAACTTTGAAGTAAAAACACAAAAAATTGAGGAAAGTAATAAGGAGGTAGTTGAATACAAGTGTTATAAACAAAAACCCAGCAGTCAAGTCATATTTTAAGGTGCTGATTAAAACTCTATTTCTTACATTATCCCTAAAGTGAGATGCTCCATAAATGTGTGGGCTAGACTGCCACACACCCAACTGTCTGCTATTGGAATACACATGTAAAAGCAATAAAACAGGAAACATTTGCATCCACAGTACTGGGTATTTCACTAGTACATAAAAATTTTGCCTTTTCATAATATTTATATAACACAGAGCGTGTTTATTAAGTGCTTCAGCATATTCCTTACTGACAACTAGGTGACCACAGGGAACAAGGACGACAGAAATGTCTTCTTATCAACTTATGCTGCATATTAAACCATCTTTATACACAACACACAGTTTTGTACATTGTCATTAACTGCTATCCCTTGCCTTTTAACCTATAGATATTATTCTTCCATTCTGTGAGTTTCCTCCACTCCTCCAAAGGGTCTTAAGAACAGGCTATAGTTTGACCCCATCTTTTAAGATGAGTGCTCAGGACAGGAGAAGCAGCATATTCAATTGTTGGGCAGCAACACCAGTTTGGTTTGGGTCAGCGTTGTACTCACACAGTCCTTTGTGAAACTCACTCTTTTCCACCCCAGTTCATTTCTGGCACATCACTTCCTACAACATACAATTAACACATCCTCCTGCATTGCCCACCATGTACACACAGATCCCTGAGCAAAGACAATCCTATGGATGGGTTTGCTTTTTCCTATGAGGAGCAAACCCTACCACCTGCCTCAGTGTTATAGTTTTACCCAGCCGCTTCCCTGGGTGCAATGTGAGCAGCTTCTCTCCTCCCACAGTGTATAGGGATGTTGTTTGGGCAGGACCGGGATGTTTAGCCAATATTCTGGTGTTAACCAGCCAAGTGGCTTCTGCTAAATTTATATCCCACTGCCTCATGTCTCCTTGTCCAACACTGTCAACAAGCTCATCTGTATGTTTCATCTCTCCCTAGATGTTTCATGGGCCCATTGAGCTACAAAGAACTCGCACTTATGCTTCTAGTCCAGGTCCACCTACCCTCCCTCATTTCTGACAGCTTTGTCTCTCTTTTCATTGTTCCCATGTTTTCAGTGATGTGGCTTTTGGGCATGTGAGCATTTACGTGAGGTACCTTTAGAGTGATGTTTTCAACGGAAGCAGTGCTGTTCTGCCACAATGCAGCAGTACAGCCGGGTTTACCTCTGTGTTGCCAGCTGATCTTTCCACTGCTATAGCCACCCCCACAGGGCATTACCCACCATCCTGGAGTCAATATAGAGACAGAGTAGTGGCTGCTTTTCTTGTTCTGCAAGCTCTGCAAGCTAGGGCTGGTTGGATGGCTTTCACTTCTGCAAACTGACCTGAGTCACCTTCTCCTTCAGTGGCTTCAATGAGTTATCGTGTGGGACTCCACACAGCAGCTTTCTACTTCCAGTGATTTCCTACAACATGACAGGTTCCATCAGTAATGAAGCATAACATCTTTCATCTTTTGGTGACTCATTATATGATGATGCCTCTTGCATCACAATCTGCCTCCTCAGGCAATGCTCCAAAATCTCTGCCTTCTGGCCAGTCCATGATCTATTCCAGGATACTTGTGCAACTGGGTTGAGCTTGTTCCTAAGCTTAGCAATACAGAGCAACAATGCAGCTAACAACTCTGTGACCTACACAGAAGCTTGTAATTTATTAACTACAACATACTTGATACAAAACTGCCCTTGTCTTGGGCCCCATGTTGAGCACCAAAAGGGACTCGGGTGGGTTGACCTTGGCTGGATGCCAGGTGGCCACCAAGCTGCTATATCACTCTGCCTTCTCAGCTGGAGAAGGAGTGGGGAAAAAAATCAAATTAAATACCAGTACACAGCACAGCCCTATGAGGGCTGTTACGGGGAAAATTAATTCCATTCCGGCCTGATCCGATACAGGTGTAAAGAGAACAACAGAGGCAAGCAAAATGCACAATGACATTGAACAAGTATTAGCAGCCTTATGAATTGGGGTGGGTAATGTTCTGAACAGAGGATTTCTATAGCCCTAAGGGCATAAATGCATTAAAACATGGTCACTGCTATTAAAATATTGAACATTTCCTGTGCTGGAAAAAATTACAAACTCTTTAGTCTGGCTGGAAGCAGACAGTTTCTAGCTGCCTTATTTTTGTTTTAAGACTAGTAGTTTCTGGGGAAAAAAGAATCTTGATCTTCAAAGCCTGAGGAAACATAACATCATAACGGTAAGAGAAGAAGAGATGGGAAGATTAAATACATGTTACATATGTCTACATCTCTTAGGGCCTGTCTAAACAGGGAAACTCTTTTGCAATAAAGGAGAGTGTGAGCTGAAGAACAGCAGCTATTCTGTGCTACTTCCTCCCACAGTAGGGACTTACTTATTCTGTTTTAGAAAGCCTAAGTTTCACAAAAAAGTGCCTGAGTTGAGTGTTTCCCATTGCCATGGCTCCATCCTTACTGGATGTGCCAGTCAGGCCCAGATATGAGTCAAAATGCCCCACTTCAGTCAGGTCACTGACTTGCTCTGGCTTCAAGCCATCATGTGCACAGCTGCAGGTAGAATCACAGAATCATTTAGATTAGAAAGACCTTTAAGATCATTAAGTCCAACCATTAACCCAGCACTGCCAAGTTCACCACTAAACCATGAACCCTAGATGCTGCATCTATACATCTTGTAAATACCTCAAGGGTTAGTGACTCTACCACTGCCATGGGCAGCTTGTTCCGATGCTTGACAACCTTTTGGTGAAGAAATTTTTCCTAATATCCAGTCTAAACCTCCCCTGGCACACTTTGAGGCTATTTCTTCTTGTCCTTACTTTGGAGAAGATACTGCCCTTCAGGTACTGATGTCTGTCCAGGCTAAAGCAACCAGTCTTGCTCTTGGCCACTGTCCTGCACCTATGCTTTAGTTCATTTTTGTAAGGGTGAAAACTGGAAATTATATGTACAATTTACTTCTCATTCATTTTGCTCCCCTCTGTTTACTGTAGGGCAGGTAACGAGGGCTTCAGGCAGTAAATGTAGTCCAGGCATGGATGCATATAAATAGTGCTGGGGGAGTAGTGGCAGTGGAGGGAATGGACATTTCTGGGCTTTTGCCATGACTGAATGACACAGATGGTTTTTCAGGGAAATGAGTATTTTAGTAATGAGTAGTGAATATGCTTCGGGCTGACTGCACCTACAGCCCTGGGAATGCAAACAGTTTAGCAGCAGGTTTGTCAATAAATACCATCTGCTCAATAGCACTGAATCCAAAATATTGCAAAACTTACCTTACTGGTGGCTGTTGTTTTATTCATAGAGTTGAGATCAAAATCACTACGATTTTTTTTTTTTGGTAAATACTGTGATTGGGATCTAAAATTACAAATCTAAGTTTAATCAGACTTTTTCAATCCCCGTTTAAATCCAGGAGAGTTCAACTGTTGTTGTTAGCATTTTTCCTGGTGGCCAGTAAGAGTCAGCTGGAAATGAAGCTGCTTCTTTTGCAGCTCAGGCCACTGAAGTGCCTGAGAAACACCTTGCTTCAACAGCTGCCTGCAAGGCAAGGAAACACAGCTCCATGAGCAGCTGTGGTGGCAGCAGACATGGGGCTGCAATGAGGGCTTTTGGCTGATGTTCTCACCCAGCACTCCAACAAATCTCTACCCCAGCCTTTCTCCCTGCAGGTGCACTGAGACTCCTTTCTGCTTGGCTCCCTGTTTTCCATGAGTTTTCCCAAAGCAGAGTGTCTTGAGGATCTTTATGCTGTCAGGTGTGGTTGAAATTGGCTACTGGATGTGGAGGGTTGTGGGAGATAAACGAGAGATCAGCATCGACTAAAAAGCCTAATACCAGAATAAGTTTCAATGAGAATGAACTAATTCTTGCCTGAACAGAGACAAGAGAGGAAAAAACTTCACACACTGTTGTTCAACTTGGATTATGGGCACTGTATTCTGCCAATCTTTTTTAAAGGTCTTTTTTTCCCCTCTCTCTTAATTGTAAAATATTGACAAGATACTGAGCTCCAGAACTGTGTCTCTCTATAGCTGAATTAATTCAAACCTTGCATAACTACAAGATATGAGAAGATCAGATCATGAGCCCCTTCCTTCAGGACCTCAACTCAGAGAACTCAAAATGTGATCAGATTTGCTTCTGGGCTGGTTTTGGAGACCACAAGATGTAAAAATTGGATGCAATTGCTGGGGCCTTTAAGCCCCTTTTCCAAGAGCCCTGCAGACATGAAATTTGTGCTCAACAGTGTAGGACTCCTAACAGATACATGCTAGTTTTCTCCTCTTCTGTCACATGAGGGTAGGTCGTGCTTCCTCTGCCCCTTCCTTCCATCCAGCCCCCACTCAGCAGCAGTGACCTGGACAGAGTTTAGGGCCAGGAGCCCTCCCTTCAGCTCTCAGCCATCTCCAACTTCTGCCTCTCAAACTGACTGCTGGTGAAGTTTGAACTTTTAAATTGCTGACTTTGTATAGAGAAGGGAGAAAGAAAGAGGAAAAGAGCAAAGGGGAAGGAAAAGCTAATCTGGAGTTATGCCACAGTTGCAAAAGTGCTGGGAAGCAGAAAGGCAGGAGTCCCGTGGCCCCCACTGCAGCAGCTGACTGCCGTTCCTGCCCCTGGGCTCGTCATCTTCCTGCAGGAGTGTGGCTGTCAATAACAATATATTTGAGAAGGTTTCTGTATTATTTCTGAAGTACTTCCCTGTAAAAGAGTTTCTGTTTGGTGTAGAAGCTGTTCTGGTTCTCACTGAGCCAAGGGTCATGGAAATTCCCTTTCTCTGGCTTCTCTACTGGTCATTACAATTTATGATTGTTTTTTAAAGAGAAAAGAACAAAAATACTACAATATGATGCAATTGGTGTAATATAGTTACCAGCCTGTCCTGGTTTGGTCTGTTACTTTCTGAGTAGGTTTATGAGAAGGGTTTTGAAAAGCAGGAGATGAGTGAGGGCTGTCATAAAAATTCAGGATCCAAAGTTTAATCTTGGAAGTTTAGTATTGGTTTAGATTAGTCTTGGTTTAAGGGGGGAGAGCTCTGTTTTGGCTTTGGGACTGTCCCAGGACAAGAATCCCATATGTGTGTGTGTGTGTGTGTGTGTGTGTCTGTGTTTGTGTTTGTGTATGTACATGTAAACCATTTTGATATGTAAAGTCACTGCTGCTGTTAGCAGACACCTAATGGAATGTAATTGTCACCTGAGGAAATGGCATTGCTAGCCCTGCTCCAAACATTTAGAGGGTTTGGGTTGACAGCTGACCAATGTATTAATCCATTTTCTTCATCACCTTGGCATTCATTTCAGGGGCCTCTCTGTGAGACACAACTTGGGATGCTAAGACAAAGTGTGATGCAGGTGCTGCAGCTGTATGCCTGAGGCTGTAACCAGAGATGTTATAGAAATATCAGAGATGGCAGCATGAAACACCCTTGGTCAGGAGCAGGAGAGCTGTTCCCTGCTCTAACGCTGATCATTTTAACCATAAACTCAAAAAATCCTGAAGAAGAAAGCAAAGTAAAATCATCAGCCCAGTAAAATTATACAAATTGTAGACCAAACTGGATCCATATTGTTTCCATTCCTGCCAAGTAAAAAGAGCATACCTGCCTTGGGGAAGAAGGATTCTGGGGGGCTGGGGAGTGCTGATGGGACTACATGGTGGCAAAAGAGGAAGGAGACAGCAGCAAGGCCTCCAAAAAAATATAACACTGCCAGTGGAAACCAATCTTGTATTAAAATCAGTTTAAAGCACTCCTGAAAATTGCAGCCCAATGGGCATTAGTTTCATACCGAATAAACAAATGGGAGCAAAAAACTGTGGTAAACATAAGGCATTTGGATAAGCAGAAATTAATAGAGACAAAGTTACAGATGTCTGTAAAGGAAAACCTTCCATCTCAAAACTTATAAAAGTCCTTAAGTGTGTCAGTGAAATGGAAGATAAGGGCAAACCAGCATACACCTTTTATCTAGATTTGCAAAAAAATAAAAAAAAAGAAAAAAGTGACAAAGGACCTAAGGCACTTGTGAGATGCCCTCAAGGCATCTCACTGTGTTACTAAGTGCTCACAAACCTCTGAAAAGGTGATCCTGAAAGGCAGAAATTGAATTAGATGCAAACAGTAGAGTTACAAGTGTTTTGAAACTGAAATGCTTATTTGCATTACCTGTCCTTGCTGATGGAATGAGCACCAAGTCAATGCCACTGAAGTACAGTGGTTTCAAAATCAACCAGGAGATGGATTTTTTTAATGTAAACTAAAATAAACCAAATCCAGATAATTGAATTTTAGCACTTAGCACAAACACTGAGAATTCAATCAAAACCGGGGTGTTTATGCAGGTAATTGAGAACCTCTAGAGACATGTGAGGGGCTTGTCAGAAGTGGGGAAGGAGCCTGAACTGCAGGTACTGTCAAATGGGATGGGATAGCTCCTGTCATATTCAACCTGCCTTTCCCACTTGTCCTTTCATCTCTTTTTATGGGGAAATGATGTACCTAACAAGTAGTATCGCTTGCCATAGAACTAATAAATAAACTAGTAAATAATTTTCTATGGATTTATGCCTGGGGACTGACTGTATTCTCTGAGGCTGCAGCACAACTCTGCTGCTTAAAAGACATCAGAGAAGCCACACATTGCAAGTGTTCTAACCACAGGAAAAGCTTTAATAGGAATTCACGTTTTATTAAACCCTAGCAAGTCCACTTGAGAGAGAAACCTTGTCTGAAGAGTGTATTTTCTGGTGTCTAATGAGTCACTGACTCCCATTAAAGTTCTTTCCCAGAGTTTAATTCATTCTCTTGTATTTTTTTTATTCCACTCAGCCTGACTACCTGCTCTCACAAAAATTGTGAGACCTTAGAATCTTCCACACATTCACTGCTTTGAGAATAAGGTGGGCAGTGGGCTCGGGAAGTACTGGGCAGGGGTTGGATGGATTGTGATCTTACAGGAGAATAAGTTGAAAATCAGATCCCATCAGCTTGGCAGGGATGGGAGAACCTGCCATGCTGACCATTTAGATGACAGAGCTGAGCGTGGTATTTTTAGAAAGGTAGCAAAGCAGACACTGCCATGTCCCTTTCTGTGCTCTTCCCTTCTTTTTGCACAAACCATCATCATCCCAGAGGTGACAACAGGTGTACAAAGTATCAGCTGTAAAATAGCCGATTTTGATAAGTAGCATCGCAATGGAGGTGATGTTTTGATATCCACCCCATTGCTCGGGAGGAAAAAAATGGCAAACAATCTGCACAAACCCCTTTGGGGCTTTTTGGAGGTCCCTGTTATGGGACAGGTTGCCAGAGGGGTATTGCCACTTGTGCATGTGCTGGAGACAAAGTGAGGTCACTGGAAGTGTGTGATGTCAAGCTTGGGTGCATTCCCCAGATAACGGTGTCTGGGCTCAGGAATCTGGGTCTGAGAGCAACAGCAAATGAATTAGACAGCTGATGGTGAGGCTTCAGGGCCAGCTCAGGGGAGAGTGGAGCTGTTTACTCCTCTGCAAGGTGTTTTCAAGGTGTTGCAGAGCAATGCTGCTTCCAGTACATCTGTTCTTTTCTACTGGCTGGTAATGTTTCAGGGCACAGGTTTGCTGAGTGCAGGACAGTGCCCTGTGCTCCACAGGCAGGTGGGACAAGGATGCTCTGGCTGCTGCTGAAAACCTCATGGCCAACTTTCATGCATATTTCCAAAGTGTGGAACACAGACGTTAAAAGCACGAGCTCTTGCTTTCAGTGAGCACAGGTTTATTTCACCTTTCTTTGTGATCAGTTCAAATTAAAGCGCTTGTTAGCTGTTCCTGTTATTACTTTCTCTCTTAACTATTGCCAGCTATGGATTGGCCTTTGCATAACAATCAGTTGCTTTGGCTCCTGCCTTATTTTGAAGTGTTAAGGTTGTGCAGGCTGAAAGACTGTGCAGGCAATGACAAAGACATTTGTGTGCTGAAAAGCTGCTTGTTGTGTTCTCCAGTTTCACCATCATGTTTATTCAACATTATCTCCTCTTCTCATGGGTCTCACCATCCCTGTGCCCTTAAATGCCACAGAACAACTGCAGTCCTGTTTTTGCAAGAGTACATACTATTCCACTTCTGTCTATAAAATTAATTAGAGAAAATGGAAAGGGAACACTGGCAACCCTGACAGGGTTTGTCTCTGCTGAATGCAAGTGTGGGATTTAATATGCAAGTACATGCACTTTCTTAGTGATGGATGAGGCTTCCATTCTTCACACAGCAGTGGGGTTGGTATTACAAGGCAATGCAGTCATAGGCACTGGAGGAAACTGGACTCTGCAATGTCATGTCATGGAAAGGTAGTCTTTGTCTGCAGGCATCCCTATGCCCAGCAGAAGTACCAAAGCAGGCGACGGTGGTTCCAGTATCCCTTCTTTCATCCCTGGGAAAGCCAGTGTCCCTGCATGGAGGAAGGGGGGGCAGCAAAACTCAACTTGAGAGTAGCCAGTGGAAACATGCCCATAGCAGGGCTACCTGTGAATTGAGCTCATAAAGTTAAGTGGCATCACCTTCTTCTCCAGGACAGCAGCTGCAAAGGCTGTGGGAGGGCTGCAGAGGCTGCCAGGTGGCTGGAGTGGGTGTTTATTGCAGGCACGATCAGCTGAGCTGTCCTTCATGGTGATACTGCCTGCCTGTGGGCCAGGGTGGGTGGAGAGCTGGCTTCCAACTGGCAGCAGGTCATGGCTTTGGAGTAGAGGGCAACCGACCAACCTCAAACCAAGATTAGCTGTGACAGGCACTGTGTTCCTGGGGTGGTGGGTATCACTGTGATGGGTGGCTGGGAACAACACCCTCCATGGGGTGTGTGGAGAACCATCCAGCAACTGCAGAGGTTCCTGTGCCACAGGGTGAAAACAACTGCATCAACATGGACAGTTGTCTGCCTGCTTCAGAAGGTAAAACATGGTAAAAATAATGTGAACAGGGACTGCAAAGGTTTTTGCGTTCAAAACTGGAAGTGCTGGGAAGCAGAGTCATGGAGCAGACTGTGCAGCTCAGGGCTCTTCCACCTTAAAGTCTGTGGGTGTTGGCAGTTTCCACCCTGTGGCTCATGCATCCAAGCTCAGAGCAGCCCTGTGCCTGGGCACAGCCAGATACAGCTGGTTATCTCTGTCAGACAAGGAGCCCAAGGCACTGGAGGGGAGATATTTGTACCAAGACGTTTCCAGCTCATTGAGTGCTCACACTTTTATCTTACTGCATGCCAGAACACTGCAACAGCAGCACTGACACTGCTGGTGGGAAGGAGCTGCAGAGTTGGTGTCAGCAGTCCCATCCCAGTGCAGCAGCAGTGGCTGGTGTGGTCGTACCTACTTCTGGCAAAACAAACCCGATGACAAATATTGCAATAAATCCCAATATTTGGAATTTATTTGCCAATAGGCAATATTTGAGTGGGTATGAGTGGAGACTAGCTGTGGTTATACATCACTGACCTGATCAGGAAACAGGAGCAAAATTGTTACAGTTGGCTGCACTGCTTTCTTTGTCTTAATGGACCCTTAAACCCAGCCAGCAGACACAACATGGGCTCACACCTGCAAGATATTGAGAGTGTGAGAGAGCACGTTTCCAATAGCAATAAAAACATCAAAATGCTTGTTTTCTATCCCTCCCTGTGTGGCTGAAAACAAGTCACCATGGCTGGGTGTATCTTGCAGCATCCTCATCACAGCACGTGCTACTGGTGGTGGTCACATCTGTCACTGGGCAGCCCTGCATGGGAGGAGGTGACATGGAAAAGTGGCATTTTCCTTTTTATTTTCCAGCCTGCTGATTCAGTCAGCACAACAATCTGCTGGGGTGGGCACAGAGTCCCAGGATTTGATATGCACAGGCACAGCAGAGCAGGCAGTGGGCAGCCAGGCAGACACAGAAATGGAAACTCTGATCTTTCTGCAGGAATGGTGCAGCTCCAGGCTGGCCCCTACCTGCCTCCATGTCCCAGTATGTGTCCTCAAGCTATATATATACATAATATAGAGATAAAAATCCTTTATACGGAAGTGTGTTTGTTTTTCAATTCCAGTACATACTGTTTCACTGGCACCTTCTCAAGGCTGTGAGTCTCTCAGATGGGTTGGGAATTGAAGAACAAGCACATGAGGAAGGTGTCTGACAGCATGAGTCATGGGGATGAGGCAGGACCTTCTTGCTGGCTGACCTTGAGCCTCTTCTGTGTATCTAACTTGGTGTTACAGAAGAACAACCTATACCAGAAATCCTGGCTTACTTTGCTAAATCCAAGAGTGAGGTTGTTTGGTATTGGGAGAAGCAGACTGGACCTCACGGGCCTTGGCAATGGGCACTGCAGGGCTAGGAAAGGGCAACTCTGGGCAGTGACTTCTACATTCAATTTAGCATCAGCCAAAAGCGCATGTGGACTGATTTCATTACCAGTTTATGAAAAATGCTTTCTTGTGAAAAGAAATCCAAGCGAATTGCTTTAAATGGAGGGTCTAGATCCTGGGTTTTCCCTCCACTTTGCACAAGGCTCCATGAGTTATTGCTGGATTGTTTCCCTCTGCCATGGGCATGCACGATTGAGCAGAGAGCAAAAGGAATACAGCTGAACTTCATCCACTTTAGTACCACCCTCAACAAAATGTGGACTGTGGCAACAGCATTTTGTTTACTTTTCTAAAAAATGCTGTCTTTGGCACTGAGGCGTAACATCGATTTGGAGACTTCCATGTAAATGACTCCAAACAACAGCTCAAGATCAACCACTTCCCTCTGAAAGATTTCACAAGTGGAGATGGAAGACCAGCCTTTAAGGCAGCAGCAACAGCTGTTCCTCTTCTCTGCCTTGACAGCAGCAGATTTTTGGGTTTTGGGGTTACCTGCAGGCCCCAGGTTTTGGCACTGGCACTCTTTCCTCTATGGCTTTGCCTTGTGGTGCTTGAGGATTGTGTTGCAGATAGGGTGACACACTTCACTTGTAAGAGAGAAGTAGCAATATATTTATTGATATAAGCCAGTCATTTAACAAGGTTTGATGGTAAATTCAGGTTTAACAAAGCTCAATGGCAAGGTACCCTTGATTATTTTCTGCATAGATGACAGATCAGCCAGAAGCATCAGGGAGACCTTCCCAGTGAGACAAGAGGTTTAGAAAGGACTTATTTACGTTCTAAACTCCTTTCTCAAGAGAGTTTGGGTGTGTTTGGATCCAGACTTAGTCCCAGACCTGGTCAGTGGTTTATGTCTAAAGAACTGTATGTGCATAACCAATCCTTTATATCACTTAGCTAAGATTTTGAACTCTCAGCCCACTTACTACCAATTCACTTACTGAGTATCTGATGTGGTAAGGATTCTCTCAGCCTTGAGGAGTAACCTTGAGAAGTGTCCCTACCCAAGGGCAGCGCTTGTCCCACAGCCCTCTGTGTTGCAGAAGAGTTCAATGGGCTCTAGGCTGCCCACTATTTATGGAATAAAATGATTGACTTATGGTCATATTTACATACCAGATGTATTTTGCTTGACACATGCTCAACTAGCCCTCAGGTGTTGAGTAAGTCTTATGGCCTCTTAGCTCTTGCATTGTTATCTGTCTTCCTGGAGTCCAAAACCACCACAACCACTACTGGTGTCTATTGCTTAAGCAGAAAGGAGGGGAGCACACCACCATGGCTGGTTATTCCAAAAAAGCAATCACAGCACAAAGTAGATCCTGTGACAACTGAAAGCCTTTATGGGGCCATTCTTTAGCACCAAGCACCTTATTTCACCAAAGAAATTTCCCTTTTGTCTCCACTTTCCTGTTTGGGGTGATGGCCATGGGGCTACGTATGATGTAAACTGCAGATAAGGATTTTCTCTAGACCTTTTGAAGGACAGCTATTTGCATGCTTTCCAAGCCAAAATAAAAGGTAATGTTTCATGATGTGGGAGTTGTATTCCCCTGGACTCCCAACCACTCAGCCACATATGTCCTTGGATATCTTGTGCCCATCCCATAGCTGCTACCAACCTCCTCCGAAAGTGGAATTGAATTAGCTGGAGGCTCCTGGGCTGGAATTTCCCTGTGGAAGCAGCAGGTAGGAATTTGGCATAGCAGGGTAGTGTTTGCTTTTTGCTCAGTACTGTCTCACCCTGTGCTTTGTAGCTTTCCTTGCTGGGTTTGTCCCTGCCTGCCCTGACCTTGGCCCTTTGTACTGGGAGGGCTGGTGTGGAGGGGAAGCCAGCACCTCCCTGGGGAAGCAGCCAGATCGCGGTTTGACAAACAGGTTGCTCAACCCTGGGTTGGAGTTACTGATCCCACCTCATGCTGACCGCTGCTCAGCAGCACCAGGAAACCTTTGCGTCAACGTTTTCCAGGCAGAGGACTCCACTTGACTGCAGTGCAAATGTCAGAGTTATCAGAGAAATCTTATTTTCTGGCCATTCAGAATTCAAAGGATATTGCGAAAGCACACCCCAGCAGCTGCTAAGATACAATACTTGTAGGCAAGGCTTCCAATGGAATGTTATTTTTTCTGCCTCCTCCTGAGGCTACAGGTTTCCCTCCCCCAGGTATGAGGCTGAGACTTTCTCCTGGGCACAAGCAGCTGGATGCATTTTCCTCTTGATCCACACAGCAAAATCAGCATGCACAGAGCTTGCAAGCAAAACCAACATCTTACAGATTTGTCAAATAAAGCAAATGCCCCCGTGCTGGAGCTGGTGAGCACACACTGAGCCTTTCCTGAGCAGAAGAACCTCAGGGTTTTCCTTATACCACAGAGCTCCTTGAACAAGCTGTTTCCCCAGGAAGCAGGATCAAAGGCACCCATAGCAAAAATAATCCTGATAAACACAAGATGCAATTTAGAGCCATTTTCTCTTTCTGATGGTAGACTTTAGATACAGGCTGGGACATAGCTTCTTCTCTGCCTATAGAGGTTATTTTCCTTATCTGCCTTGGAGCAGCTTGGGAACCTGGCAGCATGGATCAGGCTCTGCTCTCAGGGACAACAAAGAGGTCCTGAGGGTGATGAAAAAAGAGTGATGAAACAGCCGAGGCATGATGCATTGCTGCCTGACCTGGTAGTTTACTCACTGCTATAGAATAATGCAGTGCAGGTGCAGTTCTGAATAGGATCATCCCTTTCTAGAAAAGATACAGGCTTCGTACTGGTCTATATAAGTGGGGTTTGGGGTTTTTCTGTGCAGAGTCTTATCTGCAGAATTGAAATAAACCTCAAGAATACATCTGTTCTTCTCTTTGCTTCAAACCCCTGCTTATTTCCCACCTCCTCCCAGTGCAGACCAGCCACTCTACACACTCCTCCCTCTATGTTTTCAGTGAACTGTGGTCAGAAGAGTTAGCAAGAACTCCGTAGGAGGATTAACATTATAATGCCAGTGGAAAAGGATGGTGCTTTTGCTTAGATGTCTCTGCTTTCACAGCCACAAATATACAGGCAACCAACCATACCTAATGGAATAACAGCAAAACACCCCTTTCACCCAACCTGATCCAGAGAGTCTGGAGGTAAACAATGGCATTCCATCATTTTTTGAGCCAGTCCAGCTCTGGATTGTGGAAGGAGTAATGATGTGGTCACTGCTGAGAGAAGCACAGGAAAATTGGCAAGTCTGCCAATTTGGTGAGCTTTGTGTATGATTTAACATTTAGAGCTATTTAGAGAAAAGCAAAGTCTGAAGAGGTGTATGGATGGTACAAATGTGTGCTTTTTTGCTATATATAAACACAGAAAAAAAAGAATTACTGACATTTCTGGAGTTATTCCAAATTTTAATTTGGTGCAAAAGTCAGATTCTGATTATGCTGATTGTGGAAATCTATCTTTATTTTGTCTCTCTGTCATTTTGTCTTTACATGTTGTGCAAGTTTGCTCTTGAGCTGTCTCTGCTGCATTGCTCAGCTCTGCCTGGGAAGAGCCAGAGCCCCCCCCTCATCATCCTCCTCTGCACGAGCACATTCCTTGTGCTGACCAGGCAGAACGGGACGGATTTCCTTTGGTGCCATTTCCTGATGATTTCTGACTAACTGTGGAGGAAGTTAAACCAAAGAAATGATGAATCTTCTGGTTTTTATTTTAAAAACACTTTTAAAAAAGACATCTCTTGGTTTTGAACTGTAAACAGCCTGCTTGCTGTCCCACTGCCTGCTTCATCTCCATGGAAAATATACAGTGAAGGCCAGATGCATTTTCTGCTGGGAAGCTCTTACCCTTTTGGAAGAGCTTTATTTGCCAGTGTCAGTAGAGTGAGCTTTGAAATAAATTGTTGATTGTCTGAATGAACATATCCTAAGATGTGACTGACAAAGGCTACCTGCTCCTATGGCCAAGAGCAAGTCTCTCAGTCTCTGGATTTCTGGAGCCCCAAGGGGCCTGGGCATGGCCTGTGGATGTCAGACTGCTTTAAGGAGAAGCAGCAGCAGCAGGAGGTGGAAAAGGTTTGACCTGTCTCTCCAGCCCTCCTGGAACTGCCTGCACCAGGGCACAGCTGTATTGGGATAACATAGTCCATGGTGGGGCATGACCTAAGGCAAATCAGTTTTGAAGGGGAACAGCTCAGTGTCTCTCAAACTCTGGCTGTTGACAGGGATCTCAGCTGGATGCCTCAGGGGTGCAGGCACCCAAGCTTTACTAAAACTTCCTTTGGGAAACTTTGTTTCCCTTTGCCTGGCTGCTTCCCAAAAACTACATTAATACTAAACAGAGAGACCAAAGAGTTGCTGAGACCTCAGGGATTTTACGAATCCCTGTATTGCTCAATCCTCCAGCTCTCTCTGTGGAGGAATTCTCTCTCTTAGGTGGTACAAAAGGTTACACTTAAAGCTTGTCCTGAACTTTGATCTGGAAACATAAAGACGAAAGCTGTGTTTGCCTTCTAGCACCTCTTCAAATGCTTGTAGACACCTGCCAGTGCTGCTTCCATTTGATGTCTTGCTTTTTCATTGTTGTTTAACTCTAAAAAACACACTGTGCCTTTCCAGAGAAAACCAAGGTGCTGGCAGAGAGATATTTTCCTAGAGTATGTGGCAGAATGGATGCTTTATGGAAGGATCTGTGGTTTTTCCCTTGTGGGGAAAAATATAGAGCAGTTGTCCCTCATTGCTCCATGCTGCTCATGTGGGGAAGGATGCTAAGAAATGGTAGCAGTAGTAGCAAAACCAAGTCTGAAGATAATACCATAGTCAGAGGCATTTCCAAGGAACTGAGGTCCTAGAGAAAGAACTGAGCATTTTTGAGTGAAAAAACAAACTGATCTGCAAGAGCCACTACAAACACATGTATGGAAAACAACCCAAATTGCATTAAGCTTTAAAGCCCTCAATGAGAGCCCACTGGAGAGCAGGGGCTTTTCAGGTTCCTACACAGTGATGGATTTGCTAATGTTGAGATCCCCAAGCTGCCAGAGCAGCATGTCAGGTTGTATAACAATGAGCTTATGTTAAAATAGGATGTGAAAGGAAGATCAAATATCAAAGCAGAATAAAACAGGACAGTGAATGAAAGGCTGGATCACTCCCTGCTTGGTCCTGCATTACAACAGGGCCTAGGATGGGCTCCCCAGGTGGGAAGGGGCTGAGCCTCTGCCAGCTGCATCCTTTGTTTGTGCTGGATGTGGTATGGCTGGCACCCAGTGTGCTCCCATAAATATGTATAACCGTAGAGCCAAGTCCCTCTACACTCTGCTCTAAACAACTGGAAGAGGAGCTTTAGATGCTGTTTCATGGGGAAATGCAGATCTTAAGATCTGTCAAAACACAGTGTGCTGCCTGCATTAGCTGCTGGTGAAAGTGCAGGACTAAGACCACACACACTCTGCTGCTGCCACTGTCCTGGGGGGAGTCACTGTCCTGCAAAGCCCAAGTGAAAAATCAGAAAGAAAAGATGGGTCCTTTGCCAAAGCTCTTGGAGTTCTCCTGGAAAGAAATGAGATATCACCACTGTGGTTCAAGACCTGTATCCTTGAGCTGATAAAGTCCCCAGCATAGGCAAAATTATGCAAGGAATGCCCTTTTTAAAGGCGATGCTCTGTTGAGCATCCCTGGCTAAAAAAAGACTAAAGCAATTGCACTCTTAGCCAAAAGAGGTGAAGAGGTAAAAAGCCCTGGGGCAACAGGTTGGATATTAGGAAAAGATTCTTCACCCAGAGTGGCTGAACACTGGAACAGGCTCTGTAGGGAAGTGATCATGGCACCAAGCCTGCCAGAGTTCAACAAACATTTGGACAATGCTCTCAGGCACATGGTGGGATTCTTGGGGCTGTCTTATGCAGGACTAGGAGCTGGACTTTTAAGATCCTTATTGGTCTCTTCCAACTCAGGGTATATTCTATGATTCTATGATAGGGAATTACTGCCTTTTTTGGAGGGGTTTGTGTTTCATGCCCCATGAAGATAGTTTGTTTTTGATACCTGGCTGGCTACTCTGTGGCTTTTTGCTTCAGGGAAATATATGATCTGATTTGATTCTGCAGATGTGACTAGAGGGGCCAACTTCTACCAAGTACTTACACTGCCAGACTTTTTGTTATCAGTTTTTTCACCTTATTATTGTCCAATTACCAATGCACTTTTCACAGAAGTGTGAGAAGTCTGAGAGTTTCCTGGTTCAATCCATGATGACAGGGCAATGATGGCATTGGCACAGTTGGTTCTCTCCGAGGTTCTGGGAGATGGTGCAGCAGAGGGAGTTCGCTTTTCTGGGAAATTCTCGCTAATGAGAGGCTGTTCCCATCTCACAGAATCACAGAATCACAGAATCACAGAACTAACAAGGTTGGAAAAGACCGTGGATATCATCAAATCCAACTTGTTACCTAACCTATCACCAATCTATTACCCAATTCCATCCCATCATCTAAATCATGTCATTAAGGATATCATCCAACCT
>VYZS01083665.1:45336-86721 GCA_013400695.1 Neodrepanis coruscans | reverse complement strand
TGGCTGTGTGCCACTTTAAAATGACGGCTGCAGCCAAGCGTTTAAAGTTAATCTTATAAACTAGACACATATGTGATCCTGAGATAGTGCCTGTAACAAGTCCCAAGGTAGTTAAGCTTCCTGAACCCAGAGGTCCTCACGCTGCATGAGCACATTGTTGTTCTGTTTTGGCAGGCTCCTGGCCTCTCTCGGAGCATGCTGCACTTCCTAATGCTCTTTTTTCCTTTTGGGGTGGGTCTAGTGAAACAATCAGATTGACGACTGCTACCAGCAATTCCAATGGCATTTCTTCTGCCGTTCAGATGAAAGCATTCTTGATCCTTTGCCAGTTCTCTCAAGACTTGCAGAAACAGGCTAACAGCTTCCCTTTCTATTTTTTGGCCAGCCAAGAGCTGTGTGGCTGCAGCCTCCTGCTAGAAGAGCAGCTGTGCTGTGCTGTGCCGACGACACTTCTCGAGATAGGGGAGAAAACATCAGTAGGAATCAGACAGAAAGGCGACAAGTATGAGCCACAATGGAGAGAAGAAGCTTAATATAATGACCACCGTCCAGAGGGTCAAAGACCATGTGTTCCAGTCACATGGGTACGTAGTTCTTTTTTGAGTTCTGACATCAGCTCACAGTCAGACCTTTTAATTCCAGGAGAAAAATATTTTTCAAAATTCTCTTTGCTTAAGCACTATATATTTGAAAAGTTCTTTTTATTGTTTCAATATTTTAGCCCTTAGTTGATTAGTCACCAATGCCTGTCAGATGCCTGCTGCCATAAAAGCACTGTGAGCACCTGCAGTATTTGTAGGAATATCAAAAAAATAGCTTTAGCAACTAGGAATTATGCAACAGAGGGAGAAGGCAGGATGAACTAGATTAATGCAACTTGTAGTGGATTTGTTAACGGTAAGTGTATGACTCCTTGCAGAATCATGCCAGAAAATGGTACCATGTAGCTTAGTGGTAAGGGCAATAAAAAGGGTAATGCATTACTTTAATTATCAGTGAACCACTCGCTCACTCAACATACTATTTCCACATGAAATCAAAGGTTTCCAGTAAAAATGCCTTTACAGACTGTAAGCATCTTACAACTCTCTCTGCCTTTGAACTCTACTGTGATAGCTGCTTCATTAACATTGTGGTTCCAGTGCAAAAAAAAAAAATCTTCCAGATCTCAAATCTTCTTCCTTTAGACTTTTGATTGTCTTTCATCTGTCCATTCCTGCTTAGTGTTCTGTAAAGCTTGAGTCTTCTGTTCGTCTACCTGGACATAGTCCACTCTCTGCTCCTCAGACAGGAAAGGTTTCTGTGGGACAAAGAACAAAAGAACAACGTATTAATTTTCAGGTTGAAAAGGGATGCTAGTGAAACTTGTCTTGATTTTGTTTTCCCTTTTCCTCATTCCTTGATTGCTTCACTTCACCTTGAAGCTCACAGTGACATCAGCTGACAAAAACATTGCTTTACAGCCTGCTTTAGTGATAATTATCCATCTGTCACCCTGTCACTCACCCCAGCACAGCAAGTGAGAGAAACATGCTGTGCTGGCTATTTCCATGCAGATAATCATTCTCTCTTCATCTGAGTGATCCTGCTGCAGGGGTAACCTAACTGCCTTTTAGCTAGAGGGAGGGTTTAAATAAGAAAGCTTAAGAGTCTTGGAGTCTTTTGCATCTAGGGATATTGGCTGATGGGAAAAATGATATACAGGCCATAAAATGATCCAAACTGACAACTGTTTGTTTCTTTGCAGCGGTATCTACCCACCACCTGGGCAGCTTAGAAGCTCTTTGGGACAAAGAATGTATTTTCACAGCATTGCAAAGGAAATTGAAATGGTTTTGGTGATGCAAGAATAAAGATGCACATTTTGCCATGGTACAAGAGATGGTACAATTTTACCCCATGAATTTATCACAGGCCGTAAACTGCAAAGAGATTTGGGGGAAAACCAGCAGGAAAGGCTTTGTGGAGACTTGATGAAAATGAAAGAGCATGCAGAGATCCTGCAGGCATCTACCAGCTTGCCCACAAGTCCTCATAGCTACACATTCCAGTGCAGTCTCATGCACTGTGCTGAGCTCATGTTAACAGCATCCTTATGAGTCACACTAAGGACACTTTGTCATCACCCTAATCATGCTTTTATTATATTATTTTTGAGCCTGCTACAAATGCAGCCAACTGGAAACACAACTGGCTTCATCCTGACACTTAGGGCATCTAATGGGACCTTGGGTCTTGACTTCCACTCAGCAGACAAAAAGGAGGCTGTGGGGTTTTTCAGATGACTCATACCTTCTGCACAGGGGATGGGGAAGCAGAATTAAAATCCAGTGCTAAGTAATCAAGGTTAGATTTCCTTGTCCATGGAAAAGCACCACTGTATGGAGATGTTGCCTGTCTGTGTTCCTGTCAGGAAAGAAGAGAAACTTTTAATGCTCTTAAAACATGATCCTAAAAGAAAGCAGGACCACAGCTGTGAGATTTGCCTGGTAGAATGAGTGAGGACAGTCAGGATCCACATAATTTTCTATGTCAAGGGTGCATTTGGTTACTCACCACAGCATAACACTGATAATAGTGGGATGGCATAAAGAAATTGTGAGAGCCTTTCTTTCCTGGTAATTATGGCAAAACAAACAAACAAATTTATGAAAAAGTACTTGTGCTCACCTTCTCAATGCAAGCCCTTGGAAGGCTCAGATTTGCAGAATTTGAAGAAATTGTAAAAATTCTGTTCAAATCTAGCAACTGACAATTAATCTCATGAAAATCACAAATGACTACGAACATATGGAAAGTTTTATTTGAGTAGAAAAATCAAATCGGGGGTGCTTACAACTGGAACTGCCTTCCTGAGTAGATTTTGAGACTATGGTTCGTGGAGATTGTGGTCAGTTTTGCAATATATTTTTATAGACATTGCTATTGGGCTTTGGCTGTGGAGCCAGATCTGTAGACATTGGCTCAGATTGAGGGATTTGAGATTCATTTCCACCTAAAATTCAAAGAAAACCAAGATTCTGGTCTTTTGCAAGATATGGCTAAAGAGTAAATGAAGAAAAGGAAGCCACAAAGCCAGATGTTCTTCTTTCATGGAATGGGAAGTGGGGTTAGTGCCACCAGCCAAAGCAGAAGCAATAGGAGACTTTAATGGGAGTTCTGTTTCTGCACAATATTTTGTGTGTTCCTTTAGGAAGTGCGCTAACGGCTTTCTGTCATTTCCTAGGAGATTTTGCAGGGCACACTTTTAAAAGGTGAAAAGATTTAATTTTCCTTTGCCTTAATGAGTTCTCATGTAAATATGGCTGATCCCTGTGATCTTTTGGAACTGCTAGGCAACATTCGTGGGTGAACAGCTGAGTTCTGCAGAGCAGGAAAAGGGCTTCCCTTATCTCTCCATAAATTGGTCCCAGTGTCTTTGGTTTAAAACTGTTTCATCATTAAAAAAGAAAAAAACCCAAACCAGAAGGCAAAGGACAAACCTCCTCAACGTTTTTTCTTAGAAAACAAACTTCTGCATTCTCCATCAATGTGACAGAGCAGAATAAAGCAAAGGATGGCTGTGTGAAAATGAAGATTACCATATGAATGTAACTTTCTTCCTCTTCTCCGGAAACTGAATTGGCAAATATTCTTGCTGAATTAATACCGTCTCTTTCTGGTGAGATAAAGCTCATTCGATTGCTATGAAGAGAAACACAGGAGAGGTTAAGGAAGCATCTTACAGATGCTCTGAAAAGAAGCCAAAGCCTGACACAGTCCATATGGTGAATAAACTCACACTAACGCTGCAGCCTTTATGGAGAGGATGTCCAAAACCACTCCTTAGTACTAGAAATAGTGTGCTGTATTGCTATGAGTTGTTTTGTTTATTTTTCTTTTCTGGAATTTATGAAAGTTTGCTATCTGGTATGACAGAAATCATAAAACACTGAAGCAATTGTCCAACAAGGGGCACAGAGACAGCTGTCATTCATTTGGGAAATAATGGGGGCAGTTACTTAGCTGTGAAGGTATCCACATTTTGGAGACTGATGTGAATTAATCAGCTACTGGATGTACATGCAGAGGAACTTGTCTAGCTTTGCACGCAGTGTCAACATGTGCTATCTGTGCTATGGAGATGGCTGTGACTCAGCCCTTGTACAAGAAATCTCTTCCACTAACACAACTGTCAGAGGTACACAGTGGGTGAATTACTGCAGGCAAGCACAATGGGGTTAGTTAGTAGGAAATTAGATGGTCACTTTGTGCAGCATGAACAGCATCATTCCTTTTGCTTTATTAGTTCAGGGCATACTTCCTTTTTAATTTTGTTAGTGTAAAACATGCACGCTCCCTCTAAGCTCGTTATCCTTCAGGACTCTGCACTGTGCCAGCACTGATTAACCCCAGTGCTCCAACAGGGATGCTTGGGAGGCAGGCTGTTGGCTTTCCCTGGGAGGTAGTGACAAAGGGCTTAATCAGCTTTGGATTGGAGGGCTGAGAGAGGGGTCTGAAACTGAGCAATTCCCCATCTTGTGTTACTTTTGCCGTTCACATGACAACCTGAAGGGGGGGAATGGAAATGCCCTGCCTGGCACGCATGTTAGCAAACCCCCAAACTTCTGGAGTGCTGGGGTGTGCAGAGGAGGTTGGTGGGAATTCCTGGCTTTTGCTTGTACACTTCAGCACAGCTGCTTTTCCATTGTGTCAGTGCCAGTGTCAAGATCCTCCCCTGCTCACGTGTTCCCTAAAAATGAGTCTTTTGCTGCCCTTGGAGCCTAACAGTATCATCTGTCTGTACTACCTGGGCTTTGGGATCAAGAGCATTTGTTTTGCTAACAACTAATTTGCAGTGACAAAAGGTCACACCAACCTGAATTGCTGTGTGGCAGTGCAGAATTCTACACCCACGTTACAAGTCAGGTAGATCTTTATCTCATCTGGTTCTCTGTTGCTATATTAATTTTCAGGAACAGAAATGGCTTTTGCACTTTGAAAAAAGTATTTTAGGCACTCAAAGCTATTAGCCACCGTAGCAGCCACACCAGTGTGCAGACCAGCTCCAGCTGTTCAAAAGGAACCTTCAAAACAAACCGAGCATCACTGCATGAGGCTGAATGCACTGGAGCTGCCCATCATGAAAAAGAGCCTTGCTTTTTTAGAGACAGCAAAAGCCTGGGGAATGCTGAAAGGAACCCTGGGGAATTTTTGTTTGTGGACTTTGCCAGGAAACTGTTTCTTGTGGGATGTGATAAGTTATTTTTAACTCTATTCCATGATGCTAATGCTGAAAAGATGGGAATAGCAGGTTTGTTGTTGACTTACTAAGGCACAGTCCACATCCTGGTCACGGCAGCATGCTCCCGAATTGTGGAGAGGTTCCTCAAGTCCAGAGGAGGTGGCCGTGCTGTAAGTAGATACAAAAGCAACTACATTTCCAATAGCAGAGCTAATGAAGAGTACAAACTGTTTAGAAAAATGCAGTTTTATATTAACAGAAAGAAACTAACAGTATTTCACAGAATATAACCAAGACAGAAATCAGTAACAAATGACCTTTTCAGTCATTGCTGAAAAGCAAAGTCCCTCAACCATCCTAAAATAACAGAATAAATACCATGGGCATAGGGAAAGTAAATGCCCCACAAGATCCAGGTGCTTGTCCCAAATCTGCTTTGCATATGCTGACTTTAAGAGGCTGGTTCAGCCTACAGATCATAAAAGGTTTTAAACTCTATTCTAAACAAAAGGGTCCTACACATGGGGATCAAGGTCATTCCTATCACCAGTCAATGTACGTGTGCCCTCCACTGTCAAAAAACTTCAAGAAAGGATGTGAGCTTGCTTTGCTTCATGGCAATGGTCTAAATTTCTGTCCCTACTTTCCAGTAACATTTCCTGAACTAATTTCTGAGTAGCCCTGTGTCTCTGCAGCCCTAAGAGCTTTACTCTAGGCTAGATTTAGGCAATTTTTCCACTGCAAAACTTAATTTTGTCCCCTGTATATGCTCTAGAACTAAACCCCAGATTTTTGAGACGTCATGAAAACCAGGAATGGAAATTTACCACCAAGAAAAGTATTTGCAGGAAATTCTGAATTAAACCAAGACAGCTGTGCCTACCCAACAGAGGTTTAACCAACAACCCACACATCTAGTGTGAGTGTTTGGATGTCCCATTCCTGGAAGGCCAGGGAGCTGGTGAGAAAGCAGTACATGTACCGTAAAGTGGCAATATTTTGTCTGCTGTCTATCCAAGGCTGCATCACTCTGGCAGTTTGAGTGGATCTGAAGCCAGTCTAATGCAGCCACCTGGGCTTTAACTGCAAAAGTAGTCATGGATGCTCTTCCTCTGCTCACAAACCACCCTGCAGGCACATCTCAGGTTACAGTACTATAAGTCAATTACACAGCATTTCAGCCCATCTTCTAGAGTGGGAATTACTTTAAAATATGCCAAAGACGCTATCAAAGGACACCCATGTCCCCACCAGGAATCCCTGGCTGCCATTTGAACTTTAAGTCTGGGCTTACATTTCCTGCGAGGCTTGAGGTCTCGATTCACTGGAGGGGGCTCCACGTCTGAGGGCAGCTCAGGTAATGGGCTGGTGAGTTTTTCAGTGCTGACGACAGGGAAGGTAAATGTGGCTGAGCCAGGGCTCATGGGGATGTAGCCGTCGGGTGAACAGTCGGAGCCAGGCGCAGAGGGTGAGGTGCTGGGGCGCATGGGCACGTAGCTGTCCTCCGTGCTGTCTGAGGCAGTCGAGTAAAGCGGGGAGAACCGACAGGGCTTCAGAAGCAGAGGAGGAAAAGAAACAGAAATGGGTAGATAAGTGCACAGCCAAGCCCCTGTAAGCCAGGAGGTGCTGTGACCTGGGGACAGATCTGAGCCGAGCCGAGCCCAAGAGAGTTCTGATGGGACATTTAACGGAGGTGCAAGATGGAAAGACAATAGACAAACACATAAGTTCAGATGCCCACCCCAGTTTTGGAGAAGTCCAATTCTGAGCTTCTCAAGTTGGAAACTTATTCATTACTTTAGTAGGTTGAATCCTCCAACTTCAGCGAAGTTGCATTTGCCCCTCCCAGCAGTAATTCTGACCTATAAAATGAGGGAGGCTCTTTCATACTAAAAAAAAAAGTCTGAAAGAAGAATATCTGATGAACTAGATTTTTGGAAACGTGGAAGCTGAGAGAGCAGACACAGACTTACAAGTCGCTTCTGATTGCCGAGAGCAAATACCAGAAAATAAATTCATGCAGGTTAGTGCTGGCTGAATGGCCAGAGGAAGTGATTACAACCTTGCCAGCTTTCAAAGGGGAGAAAAATATAAATTGCCCAGCACCAGAGCTTACACACATTTTGTCTGCGATCTCCCACAGTATCCAGTATCTCCTGGCAGTATCCAGTGCCAGGCAGAAGACTGGCAATATGATGTGAGGTGGTGCTACATAGGACCATGTTTGTCAAAGGCTCAGGCAGGAAGTTTTGGACTGACAGAGCCCTCAGTCACTTTGAGAGCAGACACTTTCCAGTGTCCTGAAGCAGAGATATCCCTCAGGATCATGAAGTGATAGACTTCTTTGGAGCCCTTTTCAAGGGACAAGCCATTTTCTCTGGTGCTCTTGGTCAACAGTTTAATTCTTGAGGCTACTGTAACCTTTTTCATAACAGACCAAGCTTCATCTGCTTTAAAAACAGGGTGCTCAGTGTTGTGGCCTGCCCCTCCCTCCTCCCTCAAAGGCTTTCTGAGGCCACAATGCAGCAGCACAGAAGTCGCCCAAAGCCAAGCACTTCTTCCATTTTTTTTAATTCTTCTGCTGAACACAGGAGAGGAATGATTGAATATCAGGATGTGAAATGATTCACTCTCTGAAGTTTGTCATGTGCCAATGTTTTAAATTTGTGCAAGCAGAGTACGTACCAAATTCAAGCTAAGCCTCTTATCTCGACTTCTTAAGGAACTGCCTTCCATGTCTGCTGCAAGGGAAAAAAAGTGATTAAAAATGTGATAAGGGAGTGCAACCTTACGGAGATAATTCCAGGGTAAAACATATGGCTCTAAAATAATTAAAGAGTTTTATAAAGATTCCACAGCTCCAAAATGAGGAAATACAATGACACTTAAGACCAGATCCAACTCAGTAGTATTTCAAGAGTGATTACACCCATTTTAAGTATGATGAAACCAAGGAACATTTTCATGTTTAATCCAGCTGTTACTTATGCTTCCTGTAACACAAGCAGTTGGGGAAAATGGCTGGTGTGGGAGCAAGCAAGAGAAAATTTAAACACAGCTCTTGCTCTAGTTGCTCTCTGTTTTCCCATCTATCAAAGTGGGGAAATATTATGAAAAGGAAATGTAGGGAATATTATTTCATTATTGCTTGGAAAGTTATTTAGAAACTTTGTATGTAAGGTGCCAGGGAAGTAAGTATTATTTTAGAGAGAGTGGCACATGGGGGAACTTAATGGTAGCAGAAAAATTATTTGCTTTGTTGTCTAGAAGTGCTGATGTGGTGCAAGTGGCTCAAGCTGATGGGGAACAAACAGCCAGAGAAAAAGTCACCAGTGTCAGTGTCCCCTTGTGCAGGTGAACCTTTGTTTCAGTGCAGGTGAGTTTTATTTGTCAGGCAAAACCCCCAAAACCTAAAATGTGGCACTCAGTGCACAGATCAGCAGTGGCAGATACTTAAAACACCATCCTTTTCTGGAAAGGGATTTTATGTGCAGAAAATGGCTTTTCTATGGGAATGCCTTAAAATCCTGCAACCATCTTAATCCACTCTCTGCTCTTATGGAGAAGTCAGTACTGCATTGCAACTGGGGGCATTTGTCATGATACCAGCAAAAATGGCCAAAGAAGCAAAGCAATTTTTTTAGTGCATCAGATAGATGCTCACAGTCACTGTCCTGGGACAGCTACATTTATTTATTATTTTGTCAAAACAACGTTCAGGCACAAGGATATGTCAGATGCCAGGATACAGGTGCCTTACATGTCTACAGCTTGTTCCCCTTCATGGCATTTCCTTCAGCACATGCTGCCTTTGCACTGGATTAATTACATCTGTGCATCTTTTGCAGGTTGCCAAGGGCAAAAAGTGAAGTAAATAAATCTAGTGGGCTCACTGTGGGAGCTGGTAAAGAATAGCTGCTTTCTACCTCTTTATTTTTCTGATCTTTCCTCTTAAACACATTTTTATTTAGAGTTTAACCTTCAAATAGTTTCAGCTGCACCTAGGGTAAGAAAAAGTGGCAGCACTTATTAATTCATTGCTGCCCCCGTCAGGCAGAGATAACCCTGCAGCACAGCACAACATGACATTTGGCTAGTTAATCCTCTTTCAACATTTTGGTGTAAATTGGGTTGGAGGAACATGAACTGGCTCAAGTGCACTGGTGATGTTGGAGAAGCATGTGCACAGAAGCAAGAGGAGCACCTTTCAGGGACCAACCAAATGTAGCTGATAATTAAGAACAGTAATTCCACTGATGGGTGTTTCTCCAGAAATCTTCCAAGAATTATTTGTACACTGACAAACAGGCTGGATGAAGATCTCTTTGCTTTAGCTTCTGAGATTTAACAGCAAGGTCTAATAGCTTCAAACATTGTCTGGTAATTCAAACTACAGGAGTCTAAAGGATGCTTGTTCTCAAAAACCTACATTTTTTTCCTCACCAAAACTGCAGGTTTTCACATCACTGCAATATGACCGTTTCCAGCCAGGTATCCCAGCTGCCTCCCTCTGTTCTCAGGCTCCACATAATAAAGCTTTCTCATACAGTGTATGCTGGCTTCTGACACCATGGTGTTCTGGGTTTTTGACTGTTATTTTTGTTTGTAGTGATGGTGTTTCAGGAACAAGTGGAAAAGCCAGCTCAGCTCAGAGTAGAGCCTGTTTTGCAGCTGAGCCTTGATCTGTAACAGTGGGTTTTCAGACTATTCTGACAGCAGTGCAAGGACAGAGTGGGATTTGTGCAAGGACGGAGTGGGATTTGTTCAAGGATGTGCAGAGTCCCTGGTTCAACCAGGATTACATCCCAAACCCAGTGTCTCCCTGGCTTCCTGGTCTTTACTCTAAGCTGCAAAAAGACATGCTGCTCTTATGGAATGGACTGAGTGTCGCAAAGCAGTACAACTCCAAAGGAATTTCTCATGTTCAAGCCCACACTTTGACTTGCATAAAACAAAGAGTTTGGCATTGCTTGATTCAGTGGCTTGATTCTAACTGCTTTCCCTTTTGGAGAGGGAGGGAACATGGAAAACTATCAGGTCATGAGGCACCCTGAAGGGATCACAGCCAAATTCCTGCTCATGTGTACTCACATTGAGGGGCTTTAAGAGAGCAGGTGCTGAACATGAGAGACAAGCTTGAATTCTTCTTGCTAATTAATTTGAAAGAAACATTTTGTGTTGCTTTGGGTGGTGTATGATTGCATAGAGGTGAGGCACAACTGGAAGTCAGTACCCATTCTCTGCTTGTGGGCAGTTCCATCCCTCATACTTGTCCTGCTTCACTGGTTCTCAGCAATGCACTCACCTTTCCAGTTCCTCATGTTGTCTAAGCTGGACAAGGAGATCCTCCTGGGCACCAGAGTGACCTGAGCCCTGCAGATCCCCGCATGCCCATTCTGGAGGGCCCCACTGCCCACCTCATCCACTCTCCTGTCGGAGAAATGTGTTGGCTTGGGTGGCCGTGGTGGGGGCGTGTTGGACAGAACATCCAGCTGGGTGACACCATAGGGCAGAGCATTTTGGCTTTTGTCAATCTGAAAGGTTGGTGTCAATGGCGTCCCCAGCAGTGGAGAAGAGGAGGAAAAGTCACTGGATGGCCCACTAATGTCTATGTTCCTGGACACAGTGCTGGGATTTGCCAACGGGGCTCCGTCCTGGTGCACTGTGCCAGAATTGGTTGGCTGTACAAGGTACAAGGAGGGCTGGGATTGCAACGAATCAACAAAAACATCGTCTGATGATGTTTGCTCCAGAGATCTGTCTGAATTTGACCAGCTGTCACACCTGCAAGAGAAAGAGGTCAGGAATTGAGCTTTCCTTTTCTCCTGGTTGCAAGAACATATCAAATAAAAAAGCCAACCCTGCAGTTCAGGACAAAATCTGTCCCTTCTCTGTGACTGTGGAGGGTCCCCCCTGAGCTGGACTGGGGGCCTGGGACACTTTGCGGAGCACCTGGGGCAAAAGCAGGTGTCTTGGAGGGAGGCTGTGTGTGAGGTCCCCAGCCACCCACCCTGGAAAGGGACAGGACCAACATATGATGCTCATCCACTAATCTGTGCTATGAAAAGCGCCCTGTAAATTGGATTAGGCTAGTGGACCCCTGTTGGGCTCGGGAGCCTACCCTGAGTGTCAGGGCTCAAGGACCAGTGTGCCCCAGATTCATCAGTGGGCAGGCAGAGGGTGGCTCCAGACCAGCACCTCTGGCAGACCCCAGACTCACCTGTTGTGGCTGAGCTTGCCCGACTCACAGTTGGAGAGGAAGAGGTAGTCGGGGAGGAAGACTGACTCTGACTCACTGGGGGTCTCCTCTGCAGCAGACGCGTCAGCAGCAGTGTGGTCGACTGAGAAGGAGGGGTCGGCGATGCGGGAGGCGTGGGTGGAGGCGGCTGGCGATGGCTGTGGGGACGAGGTCGTGTGAGACAGGCTCTCCACTGAACCTGCAACGGGAACAGATGGCCCTGGCTGAGGGATAGCTCTGACTTGCCCTGGCCCACTGCCTCTTCTGGTTGTCACCACCTTGCCTTTGCACCAGGGATGTTTTACACCAGAGGAGCAGTGAGTCAAGGTGAAAACTGGTTCTGGGGAAAGGGGAGCCTGATTTTGCAGCTGCTCCCCCTGCACAAGCACTCAAACTGAGAGGTTGCAGGAGGTGCAGACGCCCTTGCTCTGGGATCCCCCACTCCTTCAGGGCTGTGGCATCCCTCCTGCAGCCGGCGATGAAGGCAGCTTCAGCTGAAGGAAGAGCTGAGGCACAGCAGCCTGCTTTATCAAGTATTTTCTGAGTATGTAATTCAAATAATTAATTCATCTCCAACACTTCAAATTAATGGTGACAAGGAAAGAGATTGATTTCTTCCCACTTTCTAGATCTTGGTGGACAAAACTGAGCTTTGCGGCTCATAGAGTAGCCAGACGAGGTCTGAACTCATCTGCAAACTCCTTATGCCTCTCTGGGCTGGACATCAAAGCCACAAAAGCTGTGGGGTAGCTGTTACTGCCCAGCTGGAGCTTCTTGGCTTTGCTGAGGAAAATAACACTACTTTTCTGAAGGCCACAAGGCATGGGGGAGCCTGTGCTCAGTGACAGCTTCCCTGGGCACAACACTCCATTGCCCTGGCACAGAGCAAGGTGGCAGTAGAAGAGGAGCAGGTCTGGGATGCAGCCAGCAGCACTGGCCCAGAGCTGGCTGCCTGCTCAGACCACCAAGACCACCCTTCACTGGCACTCAGGCCCATCTGGCCTGGGAACTGCCAGGCAGCAGAGACACGTCTGGTTCTGTTCCTTTCCCAACCTTCATCCCTGCTAGAGGGCTGGGTACCCCAGGCTGGAGGAATGAAAGAATGATGGCTGAGCCACACAGAGTTAAGGCTAAACACTAAAAGCCTCTGGCACAGCTTTTGGGGCATTTCAATGTAAAAAATCAAGTCCTCAGTGCAAGTTGGACCTCCCACCATGGGCAGCTGTGGAATAGGAAGGGATTCTTTCCAGAGCAGCTCCCAAAAAGCATCTGCTCCTGGCAGGAAGCTCAAATGGCGGCATTAGGAGTTAAAGAATATGTTTTTTCTAATAAAGTTTCAGGCTGTTGCCTCACCAGGGCTGTGTGGGAACCAGGCAGTGCCCAGTGGGTGCCCCAGCTGTTCCCAGCACCTGCAGGGCTCGGCAGTGGGTGCGCATCTCTCTGGCTGAAGGACAGATACTGTCTTAGTCAAAGCCACAAACCCCTTCTTCAAAATGAAAAGCCCCACAGCAAAAACAAACACAAGGAAACAGCTACTGCTGATAAAACCACACCAAGCATAAACATGCCTTCAAAGTGTAGCAAGATGGCAGATTTCTCTAACACTGATATTGCTGGAAATGCTGGGAACTGGCCCCTGACTAGCTGCATTCAGCCTGCAGGGAGATCCTGCACTGTGTGATGAGGTCCTGAGATCCTCCAGAAGGTCCAGCTTAGTCCTCAGCTCAGTAGAGCCACAAACCTTGGCACTGTACCAGGTTGTTGTAGTCACTTCTCAGCCCTGGGAAGTGCTGGGTATATGTACAAGCAGATCAGGAGGGACAGAAAGGGCTGCCAAGACTTGGGTGGTTAGACAGCAACATCACTAAACACAAACTAAACCCTCTCATGGTGCAATTCTTGGGGCCGTCTTGTACAGGGCCAGGAATTTGGCTCGATGATCCTTGTGAGTCCCTTCCAGCTGAGGATATTCTATGATTTTAGTGCCCCAGAGTCCCACATCAGCCACATCAGTCTTCACACCTCATCTTTCTGATTGCAAACAGAAGAAGAATAAAACAGCTGATTTTCCCTCCCTGCACTATCCCACACCTCATCCCTTTGAACTGGGTAGAGAGCTGCCTCTTTGCTTCTCGTCTACAAATATTCACTCACTGCTGCTTCCTCCCATTAGCTTTGGAGCTCTGGGACAATAGTGAGCCTCAGGTCAGGAAAGCATATAGGCATTGGCTTAAATTCAAGCTTAAGCAAAGGATTTGCTTTAGTTTCAAGCAGGTGCTTATAGCAGCAGGGTTTCAGCAGTGAGCATCTGGAAGGAATAGCTTTTACAGGGTTTCACATTTGAAAAGCAGAGCTGAGGGCCACAGCCTTCCCATCTGAAAAATAACTTTTGTTCATCATGCTGGCTCAGACAGCAACTCTGCTTTCAAACCTTGGACTCAGAGAGCTGTCTTGCAAGCTGACAGTGATCAAATATGGACTGAGCTAACTCCCTAGGGATCTTAGAAAAGCATGTTCACATCACCATCTGACTATATTAAAAAAACCCCTCAAACAACTAGAACTGCCACAATGCATAAGAAAGAAATTAATGACATTCTGTGTTATTAACACAGAGAATGAACAGGCCTGAACTCCATCTGGTATTCAGAGGGTTTAGCCATGGATTATCCCATCAGGAAAGGCTGTGAGCTGCAGACCACATGGCAACGGTTATGAGCAGGAGGGAGGGATGGGGACAGCACAGACCTGCCCTTTTCTAACCTTCAGGGGCTCAGGGACCTGCAGCCAGCTCCTAACAGACTGTCCCTATCCCTGCCAGCTCTGCTGGTAACCCAATCAGTGTGCATTAAAGCTGTACCACGACAGCAGCTGGGCAGAATAAATTATGCATGGCTACTTTCAACAGTGAGAAGGCAGAGAACAGGTTTGGTGCCTGCCCTCTCCTTTGCCAGAGAGGCAGCAGGATGCTTCAGCTGCCAAATGAACTGCTTTAGTGAATACTAACCCAAAAAATTTCTGCTCTGCAATCATGGGGAAAGTTACCATGGATGCTCTGCATCCTCCATGGCGACTTCTCTCATCAATGCAGGGCCATTGCTTGGAGAAACAAAGGGCTTTTCGCCCCCTGCTACAGACTCCAGCCCACCCTCCAAGAATTGTTATGGTACAACATCAGTGCAGGCACATGATGAAACAGGGAGGTTCTGCTCACAGCAACCTCCCCACAAGGCTGCACAGCCATACCAAGCAGGTAGAAATGCCACCCTCCCTCCCGCCAGGGGCCAGAGCCAGATGTGAAACAGCAGTCTTGAGTCTGTGCAGCTGAAAAGGGATTTCCTTCTGCTGAGAGGGGAGTGTGGAGGGAGTAGACCTTGGCTCCTCTTGCTCCCATTATGCTGTCCTGTCTGGGAGAGATGCTTCCTAGTGTGGTTGCAGCAAGGCCCTCAGGAATAAAACCATCTCTGTGCCATGGCACAGCCTGTACACATTGGCAAAAGAAAAAAAAATTGAAGACACATTTAGAGAGGCAAAGAAACCATCAGAGGGAACAGGTAAAACGGAAGAAGGTCCCAGCAGTGGGTGTGAACAACAGAGCAATCAGAGGTGAGGGAGAGGTGGATGAGCAGAAATGTTGTAATTCAACTGCCAGCAGCCAAGAGCTGTCCAAGGATAATGTGTCCCTTAGGGTGATTCAGCCAACATCCTGGTCCATGTGCTGTGCATGGAGGACACCAGTGAGGGACTGTCTTCAGGGACATCCCACTCCACTGTGGCCCTGTGTGCCGTGAAAGAGAGTAGAGCAATAGGGAAGAGATGGAGATCAGCAGGGATCTTCAGGAAAGAGATGCATCCAGAATGAGCAAGGTGTTTATACAGGATGTGGAACAACATCTGGAACCTGTGGGAGGAGTGAAGGTGAAATCCAAAATGAAAGGTTCACCTAGGGCTGAGGAGCTGCCTGCCAAGGCACAGCCTGGGAGAGCATTATCTTTAACAGTAAGACTTCCTAATGGAACAGGTTAAACAACCTCCCCAGCAGTTTCTCCAGTGAAAAGGTGCAGTATTGGATTGTGTCAATTAGTCGTGGTTTCAGCTTGCATATGGGATAAACTGTGCCCCTGATGTCCCACAGCCATCTCATCTCATCCCCTCCTCTGCCCCAGCCACTTGGGCCAAGCACCCTCTTGATCCTCTGCATGTCCGTGGGTCCTATGGCGTTGGGCAATGATGACTCTGTTGGGAGACTTCACCAAAGGTGGAAGTAAGATTTTACTTAGAAATGGTAGGAAAACTGGGAGCAAGACTTCTTCTCTCTCCCTCAATAGACTCTCCTGAAGGTGCCAGCTCCCCTGTCATTCCCAGCACATCCAGTGGCACAGTCTCTTGTGGCACCTGAGTGCTGCAGTGTGCTGAGTGCTGCTGCCAAGTCCTTCCTGACAGCCGCCTCCCAGGTGCTTCCTGATATCTGCCTGGAGTTTGCATTTTGCCTCTCAGCCATCCCCTCTCCTGTTGATGACAAATCTTTCCTCACAGGAGCCACAGCTTTGGTAACCTGCCTCTGCATCTGGCTACTAACACCACAGTCTCTGGTGGCTTATTTACTACTGGAAGGGACTAACTGGGAACAACAGGACGACGTTTAAAGCTGAGTCACTGCCTAAACCTGCAGCTGCACTTTGTGCATTAAAAAGAGAAAGCAGCAGATCTGGTTTTGGCCTCAAAGTCACAGCAAATTTTCAGAGATGCACAGATTGATCAATTGATTTCACAATACATAATATGGTCTTTTAGCTTCATTTTAATACATGGAACAGCCTATTGAAATTTTCTGCAATGGTTGTATCTTTCTGCTGATGATTCATATTAGGGACTGTTTTTTTTTTTTTAACACAGTAGCAATCAAGATAAAAAAAAAAAGGCATTTAATAGGGCTTTTCTCTTCTAATGTTAATTTTTAAGTTTGTTTAAACCTACAGGCTCTCATGGGATTTAGTAACTTCCAAAAAGCTGAAGCAATTAGCAACTCTTTGAAATGTGATGTGCAACTTGTGGAGCTGTGTAGATTTAAATCAGAGGATCTGAATGTGCCCGGCAGCCTGACCTGAATACACCCCAGACTTGAGCTCACCGGCATGAGCTGCAGGATAAATAGAAACTCTTATGATCTATTTGGCATTAGAGACACAGTAAGTGCATGTCTGGAAGCTTAGCTCACGCCATCCGTGATGAGGGCTGTAAGTTCAGGTGCCAGACTTTGCAATGAACCAAGGCAAATGCTCTGCACTGCTGAACTTCTTGTGGGATAATATCTGCCTCTGAAATCTGGGGTGTCAGCTGTCCCAACTGCTGCTGCAAGAGCTGTCATTTCGCATCCATCAGTGTCCAAACTGGCAAGAGAAACACCACTGTGTAATAAATATTCTGAGTATTGCCCAAGTGCAAGTCTTACAAGCAATGCTGCACTGCAGTAGCAAAACAGAACAGGCATTTCCAGTATAAATGCATCTATTCTGGGCAGCCATTGCCTTAGCTCCTCTGCCACAGATCACTTCCCCCCCATGCACATCCTCATACAGTGCAAGGAGAAGTCTGCCTACACATTTGAGAGCAAAAATTATTTTTCAATTTTTTGTTTTTCATGGAAGGATTTACTTTAATTTCAGAGTAGTTGGTTAAGATGTATCTAACATCTTAATCTATCTAAAATAATCCTGCGCCAGAAGTAGCAATGCAAGAGCAATGTCTCGGTGTCAACAAGGGTAGAACAGTAGAAAAGTTGTTACTGAATATCTCTAATTACATCCAAGCTTCCAAGGACTGTTGACTCCGATCTCTCAAAACTACCAGCTGTAGTTTGGAATTTGTATTCATGGGCAGTTTGTACTGACACAAAAATCTGTCAGCACATTTTCCTGGTGGTTTCTAAAGCGCATGGGAAAAGAACAGACATTGCATTTCTAACAGGACCACTGCAGTATTCTTCACACTCCCATTTCCTTCAGAAGATACTACTCAAGACAACATTAGCCAGGAGCCATTAGACTAAAATAAAACCTCTCCCATAGCCTTTTGTTTTTTTTCAGGTTACAAGGTAATGGTGTGGCCAGGCAGCAGTTGCAGACACCAGTAGCACTTTGAGTGCAACAGCAGAGACTATGGTAGGAAACCTGCCTGGCCACACTATGATACCCCTAAACATATTACTGCCCTTGAGATCAACTCCCTCCATTGCCACCCTTTTCTACTCCTGCGCCTCCTTTTATCACATTGAAGGACTTCATTCTGACTCACTTCCTCTGAAACTCTCAAATTGCTGCTGTATCTGCCCCTTGGAAATGTCAAGGGCAAGACAGACTGTTGTTATCTGAGCCTGATTGTCTCATTTAAAAGGTAAGTTAATGATGATACAAGTCCTGACTTTAATTACTGGCTACATCCATCTTGGAGAGGTTCATTCTTGGAAGCTTTCCAAGAAATCACCCTGCTGAGTACATACAGGTGTAGGGCCTAGAAAAACAGCTGCTTTTGTACTTCACTGGCAGGACCATGTCTTAAGTCTAGGCACACACTTCTAATGCTCTCCTATCCTCTGCCTTTTCTAATTTTATCTTACTAACAGACTAAGGCAGGTTACTATTTTTGTCATTGATTTATGTACGTGCATATACACCCAAGCCTGTACACATTCCATGTCCAGCAAAGCCTGAGAAAATGGGACTTTTGCAGGATACTTTCCTGGAACAGGTGTCTTACATTAAGCCAAACTAAATAAATACAGGACATGAAATGAAATAAATGGCTCCAGAAGAAAACACTCAGTCAGGTTTTCACATAAACACTACCTTTTCTTATTAAGGACTTGCTGTTTATTCTAGCAGGAATTGCTTTATCAAAGTGAGACCAAGCAGCCAGCTAGTGTTTCCACTAGGATTTTCAGCAGTGAGATCCCTGAAAACTTTCAGATCGGGGTTTGGCAGCATTTCAGTGCTGTGTGGAGCTATAGGAATTGCAGTCCTGTTCCACCTGCCCAGCCCAACCAGCCAGCAAGGCCCACGCTTCCTGTCACCCCTGGGCACCCTCCCAGCCCCCAAGATGAGCATGATCCTACCTGTGCCATCTTCTAGATGTCCAAAATTACAGATCTGGCTGATATTGTGCACCCAGATCTGCATCTCCTCCTCAGTCTTGGCTACCAGGTAGAAGGTGCGGTAGGTGGTTCTCACAATGAAGACAAAGTTGTTCTGAAATTCCTTTTTGATGAAGTTGGGTCCCGAGTGCTTCTGCACTTCGCATTCATTGAGGTCGATGATGCGAATGGGCTTTTTGGAGTGGTTGTTCCTGTAGTACTCCAGCACATCTGGGTTCCCGCTCATGCGGCCTCTGCGCAGCACGAACCAGCGCTTCCGCCACGCCTGCAAGTGGCACAAACAGGGCCCTTTTAGTGCCAGATATGTAACACATCAACCAGCCCACACACAGGATCATTAAGGTTGGAAAAGACCTCTAAGCTCATCAAGCCCAACCACCAACCCTGCACGGCCAAGCCCACCACCAAATACCACATCTGTATGTTTTTTGTGGACTTCCAGGGATGGTGACTCCACCACTGCCCTGGGCAACCTGTTTCAGTGATTGACCACCCTTTCAGTGAAGAAATTTTTCCTAACGTCCAAACTAAACTTCCCCTGACACAATTTGGGGTCATTTCCTCTTGTCCTGTTGCTTGTTACCTAGAAGTTGAGACCACCCCTCACTTGGCTACAGATTCATTTCAGGTAGTTGCAGAGAGTGAGAAGGTTCCCTCTCAACCTCCTTTTCTCCAGGCTGACTAACCTCTGTTCCCTCAGCTGCTCTTCACAGGACTTGTGCTCCATGCTTATTTTCTTTCAGATTTTATAGTTGTTTTGATAAACTGGCCAAAGTGTGACTTTGATTGTCACTTGTATTTGAGATCAGAAAAAAAGGAAGAGGATTGTCCCTTTGAAGGTCAAGAGGAACAAGACTTCTTTGTTCCCATCAGCCTGCGGTCATGATGTAATCAAAATGATCTGATACTTCACCACCTCATCCATACAAGAGATTATAAGACATTTTCCTTTGTGAAATGAAAACACCTAGGATGACACGTATCTGGAAATAAGCACCCAGCAAAGCCAAGGATTCCAGATGACCTATGCAGGTTCCCTCCTATGATTTTTAGTGCTAATAAATGAGTTAATGAGCTGCCAGTTACTTCTGAAAGCCCAGAACAAACCTTAAGGAAGTTGTAGTACTAAAAATTAAAGAGGAAATCTTCAACACCTTACAAAGGGGTGATTAGTTACACAGGCACTGTCAACCCAAATGGAGCCTGGAAAGCACTGATGTTTTCAGACCCTTGTGACTCAAGATGTGGATTGCACACAGGCTAAAATGAAGTCCTGGCAGCATCACTTTATGAAGTTATATGCAAGTTCCTAGGAACAAAATAATAATTTTTTCTTTTCTTTTTCAGCAGCTGTTTTTTTTCATCAGTATAAGCACCTCTGTGTTAATTATTTCAGATGATCAGAGCCAATAATACCTGACATCTGCGTATGCTGCCAAATTTACAAGAGAATTTGGATCAATTTAAGGGTGAAAGACTGCACTCCATTTACTTAAATAGAAACTGATTCCTGGGATTTGGCCTAGGCTCCTCACTTACACTATAGGAAGGATCTACATGTCCAGACAAAATATTACATTTATTTGGAGGCCTCCCGAAATAATTTTTTCCTTTATGAAGGAATGATAGGATGATGATACATTTACATGTCCTCCAAAGATTTGTGAGCATTAGAGAGAGTCTGTATCAGAAAAACTCAACTACCATCAGACAAAAGCTACATAAATCTAGAATAATATCCATTTGTCCTTCACAAGGAAAATAGTTTGGTGCCAAAAAGAAGCATTTGCAGCAGCATTGATTGGCTGCCAGCATGTTGCTTTGTGTAACACAAACTATCAGTGTTTTTGTCTTGACGCTGAATTTTTGATTTTAGGAATTCCAGAGCCACTTCTGAAGGGAAGAGGAATAGCTCTGTTTCCATTTCAGCAGGGTTTTAAGAAAGTGATTGCTCCTTCTACAATCTGACGTCTCTGCTGAATAAGTGGTGTGAGGTTAAGACAGCTGGGCTGCTTTTACCTGTGAGCATTTGATCTGCAATCTCAGATAAAACAGGCTATAAGCAAACCTATTCCATGCTGAAAAACAGCTGGCTAGTGGACAAGGCAGAATGAGAGCTGGAAAGGTTTAGCCAAGGACATTCATCGCTTACCTTCTGCTTGAGGACCACATTTTCATTTGTTTGTACAAAATACCTAGTATTTGAGATCTAAATAATAAATTAGGCACATACAAGCTCAATGAGATTAATTGGCCCAAAACATGATTTTTCCTCGAGGTTTTGATTTTTTCTCATTTTAATAACACAACACAGAATAGCCAACAAAACTGAAGTTCTTGACCAGCCATATTAATGCTCACGACTCCCCCATGAGGATAATCTTAATTTTACCGAATGCAGCAAAGGGGATGGCAAGGGGAAGCAGAAGGAAAGGTGGATGTGTGTCGATTCCTCGCCTGCCTGGGGGCCTCACAGCCGTGCTTCTGGGCACAGGACATGTGCTGGTCCCCAGGTCTGCTGTGGAGAGCTCTGGCACTGAAAGAGGAGATCAGGAACTCAGCCATGGGGATGTCTGCAAAAGATGTGATCATTTGACACTGCTCTCATCCCACAAAATCTGTTGGAGAGAGGAAAGTAGCAAATCCCACCAGAGAAGGTTCTAGCACAGATTCCCTCCCACAGCTGTCTGAGGTCTGGGAGCACCAGTGTGGACAGTGCTACTCCTGCCACTCACTATGGGCCCACACCTTGAGCCACACGGCATCCTTGGAGCAAGAGAACTAGCAGACCTGCAGGATAATAGTCCCACCAGGGTGCCAGCACTTGAGACAAGGTTTCACAGCTTGTCTTTTTTAAATAGCAGTTTTTATACATATTCTTGTGGAAAAAAAAAGTTAAGCGGAACTTTATAGCATTTCCTATAAATGACTTAAAAGAGGAAGTTAAAATTCATATGTAGACAGGGTTGTAAGCAGCTGATTCTATACCCATCAAGACCATACATGTTAACAGAGTTTCCCTGCCTGCATGAACCAGGAGGCATTTGGACTGCAGAGTACAGACCCTACAAGAGGGGATCAGCAGCTCCCAGCTCCCAGAGAACATCCTTGTATTCAAAGAAGACATTGTTGGGAGCTCTTTCTGCCACCGTTTCAAGAGCAACCCCATGCAACTCATGCTCCTCAGACTACAAGAGCCTTGCAGGAGGGCTCATGCTTTCTGCTCAGCAGCCTGCAGTGCTCAATAATAACACTTGATTTACTCCCAGAAACCTGAGATGAAAAAGACCTCTTAAACCACCCATCCTGTCTCCCAGCTGGAGTTATGGTTTTGCTGTTTCAGTTGTGGCTGTTGATCTGCATCATCCATCAGTTCTGCACAATAAATTTCTCCCTTATGATGCTGCCTACTTGTCCTTTTCAGTTGTCCCCATGCAGTTCTCTGGGAGCACATGAGCTCATTGCCCATCACCTACTGGTTTAAAGTTTCTCTTGTATTTTGTCTCCCTTATTTTAGACTCAACTCTCACAAATGTCTTCAGCACGAGAGGCTGAAACTCACGGTTTATGACTGGGAAATTAAAATCAATAAATACTCAATTTCAGAGAGGAATCCTCCTCCCTTAGGCCCTTCCTGTGCCTCCACAGGCACATAATTCTATTTAACCTAGAGAATAGAAAAAGAAATTTTCTGCAGTCATTTTTCTCCCTTTGCTTGGGTGCCTGGAAGTTGAGGTGCATTCCTGGGGGTGCTGGGAAGGCATCAGCTCTCCCTTACCCTGCCTGTTCATGCCCACTGCGCCTTTGTTTTCTCAAGGTTAGGGCTCTGCTCTGATGGGAAAAAGCTCTGAGCTCACCAGTGTTTCCATAAAAACCAACTTTCCACACAGATTGGCACAAATGGTCTGGCTCTTCTTGTGCAAAGGGCCATCACATGAGTACAGGACAGAATACAGCCTAGCACTGTATTTCCATCTGCTACGTCATGAGTCTTTTATTGAGTCACTTGTCTTTCTCATTGTGGTAGTTTCAGTATGACTCTAAATGAACCTTGTTTCAAGAAAGTCAGCATGAGTTTTCCTCAGAGGAGATGTAACGGGTGAACAGTGCGAGAGGAAATACCTTCTTCCATTCCAGGTGATACAGATACATCAATTGACAAAAAACACCAGTCAAAAAATTTTCTGCACTGTAAATGCAATGAGAGCTTTGTAATAAAGCACCTAAGAGGACATCCTGTAGAAGCAAAGAGGTTTCCTTTGTTCTGTTTTTTACCAGAAGAAACCTGTGGTTTGTGAAGAAAAAATGGCACACACTTCAAAAAAGGAGAAAAAAAACCCCATAGTCATATGTTGCCTGCTAACCTACACACATTCCCATTGCCTGCTGTCCATCTTAATCCATAATATTTATGGTACTTTACATATACACACATCTGCAACAGAATGAGTCACTGCTATTTAATAAACATGCAGATTCTTTGTAACCCATATGGGTTTGTTTGGTCATGAAGGGTGACCCATAAACCTGGGAATTCTAAGTTCTTAAAAACCTTGTGGAATACAAGAAAACAAGCTTTGAAAATAAAGTTAATAATAAAACCACTCTATTTTAGGAAGGGAGAAAGGAGCCAGACACCTGGATGGAGAAACATCATTTCAATCACGTCCATGGTACTTTAGTAAGAGCAGTAAAGAAATGAGAACCATGCTTCTCACAGGCATTTTGATTAGAGGTTTCCTCTGAGGACCCTTGCTCCTCATGTGAGTAGGAATTGTTTGACAGGATGCTTCTGGCTGAAGGGGAATAGCTTGTCTTGTGATGCTTGTCTTGCTTTTAGCATGGCTCCTGGCAGGTGGGTCTCAAGGGGCTCTCCCACAGAGAAGAAACACTGGTGCTGTGGTCATGCTGTCCAGACAGGTCCCTGGATTTTTTAGGGGAAGATATTGATGGAGCATCTTATCCCACAAGATCTTGCTATGGGGAAAAACCCACTGGCTTTGTTCCCAGCTATAGCAAACCTTACCACAGCAGAAAAACACCACAGCTCCACCTCACCTAGGAGGACTGCAATGTGTCACATGTCTTCAAAAGGTCCTGCCCTGGGCCATGTGGGGCAGGCAAGACCCCACTGTTCCACCAAGGCTTCACAGAGCTTCACTTCTTAGTAGTGTCCTGTGGCTGCAGAAATGCCTCTAGGCTGATAGAGCCTTACTTATGAAATACACAGCAACAGAACACCAAAGAAGTGGTGGCAGGATGACATTCCTATTCCAGTATATTTTTTTAACAGTGACATCCTGACATAGGCGTGTAGTCAATGAGCTGCCCTCCCCACTGCCAACCCAGGGCATCACTTCTCTATTCTTCCTCCTATTTTAACAGCAATAGTGCTGAAAGCTTGTTAGCAGCTGCCCTGCAAATACACGCAGGCATCTTCGAGCTCATTTACAAAAAGCGTAAGGATCAGTCATTATGAAATTATGGCTAATTGCCACCACAGGGCAGAAGCCCAGCCATGCCTTGGAGGGCTGCACCTCCCAGGAAGAGACTTTTGGCTGAGTGGGGTTTGTCAGGAGCACCAAGCAACCAGGGCCAGACAGCAATCTCAGCAGCATCTGCAGGGCGCCAGGAAAAAGACACAGTTGGTATTAATAAAAAAATGAAGTAACTCCCCAGCTGCACTTGGCTATGTTTCATTGGGACTAACAAGACGGTAAAGACAGTCTCACATGTTTTCAGGAAACAATCAGAATTTTTGTGACTAGCCATTGCTATAAAGCTGTGCCCAAAAGGATCTGGAGAACTGATGAAAAATCAGGCTAAGGAAAAGAAAGCCAGCTGTGGTGTGAGATCTGCATAAGGCTGGGAGCCGCCTTGGCCCCAGGAAGGGCACCTTCTCTCTGGGCTGCCAGCGCTCTCACTGGGCCACCAGCTTTCATCAAGAGGATCCTGCAATGGATGAGAAAAAGTCCTGGGTGGAGGGAAGCTGATTTTGGCCAGCTGACCTTGTCCCTGCCCTGGGGCAGGTGGACCCTGTCCCACCTGCATCCCTGCACGCTGCAGCCTGAGCAGCTGTGACACCAGTAGGGTACCAAACTGCTGGGGCACCAGGGCTGAACATGACTCACACCGCAAATATCCTCATACTCTGTTTTGTTTTGTCTGTCTTTTTCACTTTTCATGGGGATGTGAAGTAGGTTGCAGCTCAGAGCAGAGGTCCCAAGAGCAGAAGACAGCACTGGAGTTAATAAAGCCATTTAAGGATCTCCTCCCATCCCAAAGCCCTCTGTTCCTCTAGCACATTTTTTTCTCTCTGAGGGCAGGCGCATTGAAACATTAATTCCTTTAAGCTGCACCCCCAAATAACACTTTCTGAGTGCTGCCACACTTTTGCAGGCATTTAGGTTCCCTGACAGTGAAGACTTACAGGCAGGACTCTTTACACGAGGATGTTTACAGCCTCTCCAGCTAGCCAAGAGTTCTAGTTCCATATTCCTTCACAGCATGTTTATATGTAGTATCTAAAATGACATTATTATCATTCTGAATGCAGCTTAAATTTCTGGAGTGCTTTTTTTTCACCTTTGAATCTCAAAGCACTTGACAACGAGTACATGATCATTACAGCCTGAATATGCTGTGATTTGCTCACCTGTCACGGGGATGCACTTGCCTCTGAAGTTACACTGTGTACCTGATAAATGGGATGCCTTTCTAAACACCCACAGAGATGTACTCCCACCTGTCTATTTGGCTTCAGCCAATATGCAGTGGAACTTTTGTATCTGAAATCCTTTTTTTATCTGCATAAGGTAGCAGAGGCTGATGGACAGAGTATTGTTTGATGTCACTCATCTGATCAGTTAAAAATAAAATTCAGATTTCTCAAAATGCAGGATCAGACTTTTTAAAGAAACAAATTGAATACAGAGAGAAAGAAGACATTTAATACAAAGAAGAAACTTAATACACTGACACAGGTCTTCCTGGATTTAACAATTAACTTTGTTTTCTGTTAGTGGGAAAAATATCACTGAAACCGTATACTGCCTGATAGGAATTCCTACTGTTACATGAAAGCTACTTGTGTAAAATGGCCTGGAAACTCTTACTTATTCACAAACCCTTTAATGCTGACTTTAGTAATAAGATACAGTCTAGAATAGATGTAAATTTTAATTTCTTAGAATGGCTTTAATCCAAAAGTTTGCATAATGTTAAAAGATTTTTAGAAGACTGCATGGATCCTTGAGAACTTAATAAAAAATAGATTGCTCCCAGGTTGTTTAATAAACAACAGTCCTGAAATACAAATTCTGGGTATAAGCATCTGCTGGGTAACTGAAATTAGTTAAGTCACAGGAGTCTTTAGTCATTTTTAGGAGCAAGTATTGGGCAAATTTGCTAAACTAATAGCTTTTATGGAAAGATTCCAAACCTACTTTGCTAAGGGAAGAAACAGACTTGGGGCTAATCCCCTTTCTTGTCACCCGCAAGCACGATGTGAATACAGATGTGCAAAGCAGTTAAAGAACTAGAAAGAACTGCCTGAAGATTGTGCCCTGCCTTAGGCTATCGGGAGTCCCTCTCCCTCTATTTTACTTGGAACTGGCAGTTTTCTCAGTATTCTTTACACAAACAGAGCAAATTTTGCTGTTTCACCTTGTTAACTGAACATGTGGCATGAGGTCAGCAACAGTCGCCAGCCTATCTACAACTGTGTGTGCTCACATGATGCTGCGGCTCCAGCATAAACAGGAAATTGGGCAAGTGACTCTTTTACTAGGGGATCACAACGCCGCTTTTTTTAAAAAAAAAACAACCAACAAAACTAAACCCTTCAACAGCACACTGTCAGACCTAATGAAGAAAAGCAGAGTAGCCAGCAAGATCAGAATAAAAGCCGCAAGTGTTTAGGCTGTAACACTTTTGCCTGATCATAACAATGTGGCTCAGTGTCAGGAAATGCACCAGTGTTTGGTGTTCTGCTCAGCTGATCTGAGTGCACACAGCGGTAAAAAGCCCTATCCTTCACATCCACTTTGGGCCAAATCTAGACTGTTCTTTTTTATATTCTTATTGACTTCACAGCTACACGCTGCAAAGACTTTGACCTTTGCACTTCATTTCACTCCTAAAATTGCCTGGAGAAAGGAAGTGTGCAGGAGGCAAGCAGAAAAACAGGGAGGAGGCACACATGTGTGGGAGGACTTGTTGTAGAGAACAGGTCACTTTTGTTGAAAATAAGAACCAACCTTTCTGCACATACGTACAAAGATAGAAAGAAAAATAGGAATAGGTCCAGTTATCATAACAGCAACCATCTAGTATCCAGATGAGCTCTGGTTTTAGGCATGTGGAGGGGGGCATGCTCCTACATATACAGGCTCAAAGATCTCTGCTGGGAGCTACGTATTGGCTTGAAATCAATCCCACAGGAACCACCCGGCCTTTGTGATGACATTTAAACTCCACTGATGTAAATGGCAAAGGTCCCATTTGCTCTGAGAGGGCCAGGTCCTCCTCTTGACAGGAAGCTCTGAGAAATGCAGATTCCCAAAAATGGAAACATGATACGAAGAAACTATCTGAATAAAGCAAATATATGTCTGGATTGATGAGGAGTATTTCTATCAACCACATCAGAAGATGAACTCTCCCTTCTTGGGTCTAGTCTGGGTTTTGTGGGTTGCACACAGGCTGACCTCAACAGTGATTTTTTTCCAGTCAGGGAGCAAATATCTACTTGTGATTTCAGGCATAGTAAGAGTCCATGTTTAGGGGAAGGCAGGCTGCCACCATAGCTCTTACCCTGGCTATGTCATGCAGCACAAACACCGACTGACTCTGACAGCAAGACGGGGCAGAGCAGCAGGCTGGGCACCACGGCAGGTTGCCAGGGCTCCTGCGGTAGCAAGAGAGTGTCTGGTACATTGTGAGGGCTGTCAGAGTGAAACCAGAAAACGAATGAATTATGGTGAAATAAACTGGAGTTTGGAAAGGTCTGTACTTGTCACAGATTTGAGAAATCAGTTTCAAACTGAAAACAGTGCTGCATGATTCAGATGCTCAGCCATAGCCAGTCATCACTGGCCAGATTCCCTCACTGAATATTTACAGAAAACAAACCAGATTATAAACCAAGAGTTATTTGTCAGACCTATTTAGTAAATATTATAATTATATTGAAGAATACACCAAGTGTGTGGGTAAGGCACAAACCAAAACAGACAGTAGAAATGCTTGGATGAAGTCTGTTTCTACATTGCATGTATGCAAGTACAGATGTGTTTTAAAAAGGGTATATTTAGGTGGCCCATGCTTCATTCAAAGGGGGTTGAGTTGAACCTCAACAACATTGAAAAAGGCTGAAAGTCCTCAATAGCTGGTTTTATACTCATTTGCTCATTATTAGAAAACCAGCTATGCTAAGGAATTTAAAAATCTATTTTGATAGGTTCTCTTGTTTTCAGCTGTCTTCCAATCAGCTAAATTCTGTTGTTTAACCCTTATGTATTCTGGTAGGCAGTGTTACATCTCCAGACCTGAGTTTTCTTCTTCTTTAAAAGCTGTCTTAAATGAGTCTCTACTTTACACTTCACAGCAGGAGGAGCTGGTTGTTAAACATTTTTAGACTTATTTTTAATTTCTCTGTAGTTTGTGTAAAAGTGGTCATTGCCCATATGGCTCATAATACACAGCATCCACTGCTTGTCATTTTATTTTAAAATACATAAATATTAGGAAAAATATAAACAATGATCCCTGTGCCAGGTTTCCTTTTGTTTAAAAATTCTGAGTTGTCAAAATTTTTTTGTTGCTGTTGCACCCTTTGTCTGATCCAAGAAAACAGGGTTTCAGGACAAACGGTGTGAAGAAATAGCACCCCGTGAGCTCCACTTTCATTCGCATTTTAGGTGCTTTTCACAAAGTCAGCTGGTTAAAATCAGCTCCGGTATCCAAACATTCATTGTATAAACTTCCCATGCTCCGTAGATAACTGTGCTCTGCTGTGGGAAGGCAATGCTGCCTGTGAAATTCTGCAGACCTGCGCTTTTTTCCTCAGTGCTCTGCCTACTTCACACTGGCTTGTGGAGTGCAACGCTCCAATGGAACTGGGAATTGAGCGCCAGGGTGCAAACCCATGGCCTCTCGCACAGGCTGTGTGCCTGGGTCCTGAGCTGTGTTGCTCACAGAATACCCCTCCTGAGCTGGAGGGGACCCACAAGGATTGTCAAGTCCTGGCTCTCCACAGGACCATCCCCAAGAGTCACACCATGAGCCTGAGAGCATTGTCCAAATACTTCTTGAACTCTGTCAGATTTTGTGCTGTGACCATTTCCCTGGGGAGCCTGTTCCAATGCCCAACCACTCTCTGGGTGAAGAGCCTTTTCTCAACATCCAACATAAACCTCCCCTGACACAGCTTCTTGGTCCTCTCACTTCTCATCAGAGACATCTGTGCCTGCCGCTCTTCTTCCCCTCCCCAAGATTCATCCTCAGTTCTTTTTTTTGTCTTTCATGAGACAGGTTTTTCCAATTGCGAGTCACATGTAGGTTGAGCTTTTTTAGTCCTCTGTTAGCACTGCAACTTTTGTCTCGAAATGGAGACACTGATGTGCCCAGGGTTGGCATATGCTGTACAGCATGGCAAATAAAGCTCTAACAGCATATTTAATGTTTATCTTCATTTGCATGACTTCTCAAACTTCCCTTGCTTAAGCAAATGATGAAATCACAACTTGTTCAAAAATATTAAATCATTTCCTCAACATCTGAATATAACAGGCTGCAGAAGGAAAACAATTGCTTTTGGCATGCTGCACACTTTATCCTTAACACTATGAATTCTGGTGTCCCTGCATATTTACAGGTTTGCACTCTGATCACAGCAGCATTAAGAACAACTGGGGAGCATGATTTATTTCCTAGGAAATGTCTCAGACTTGCCAAACACCAGCTTTGCCTGGACAGTGTGGATTTTAGGCGGCCACACAATGTGCATCCTGACAGCAACTTCAGGATGCTCCAAACCAACTTTCTACTGCTGGCCTGTGGGCAGTAGATTGGTGCCACTCAGGAATGTGCCTAATCTAGCACTGGGTAGTGTCCTGCTGTATCCATGGTGTAGAAAGCCCAAATTCAATGTGGCACCAAGAAGATGAGGTGTGATGCATTACATTGCCCTGCCTGGCTGTTCATCCACCTCTGCCTCCCCACGGTTCACTTTACCCTTTTTGAGTATTTCAGCTTCCCCACTCCAGCCATGGGGAAAAGGAACAACAGGAGTGGGGCTGCTTCTCACCAGATGGTCATGGTCCTCCATATGCTGGGAAAAGCCAGGTCATGCATGCAAAATCCTGGGAGGGCACCTGGATGCCAAGGAGAGTAACAAGGGCTCCCAAAATGGAAATGAGAGAGAAAAGAATTAAAAGTGCTCATTTCTGCAGAATCCATGGACTTCACATTTAGAGGAGTTCATTGCTGTGAGCTGATGAAGCTGCAGCTTGCAAAAGCACAGGCCAGCTTTCCTGAGCAGGTGCCTTCTCTTTGGGGTTATGTTCAGCCAGTTGTCAGGGGTTTGTAATGCAGATTTTTTGCGAGTACAGCAGGAGTAAAACTCACTGCCAAACTCCACAAATAGTGGAACAGTTTGGGAGTAAAAACATATTTCAGAAATGAAAGTTCAGCTTGATCTATTGGGAACAACGTGCAATTAATGTGCTCAGTAATGTCTTAATATGAGGAATGTGGGAGAAGGGTAATAGCTCCCTTTCTATCATTTTTCAACCTGTCAGCACACTAATCTATGAAACACCAAAAGCCAGATTCTTAGTAAATGTAAACTGGTAAACGTGGTTGAAGGCAATGCTGTTGTGAAGCCTATCTGGATCTGCATCTTTTTTAAACCATAAAACTATCAGAAGAGTATGTGCTCGTGGGATGGTGAAATAGGATCAATGTTATTGTTACAAAAGTGAGGACAACTAGCCAGCTGGGTTTTTCCACATTTTCAAAACTACAGCATTTATTTCTGCTTTTCTGCAACTTCTTCTCTATCTCTTCTCCCTTCCCTATCCCCGTTTTTTTTTTTTCTTTTTTTTTGTGGTTTATGCACTCTGAGCTACACCCAGAAAATGAGGTCACCAGGGAGCAGTAAGGATGTGGATACAGTCTGTAACTGCATCATTTGCTGCATTCATGCTGCTGGCTGCCTCCCCACACCAGGGCTCCCTGGAGGCAGCCAGGGAAAGGACCAGGAAGGATGAGAAGGCATTGAGATTGTACTGGTGCTGTGTGGGGATGTCCCATTCCCTCTTCCACTGGTGCTGTTGAAAGGACAGTGGAGGAACACATGGCATTGGCGCTTCCCAGAGACAAATGGGATGCTGCTGCAGGGGCAGGTGCCTCCTTGTGCCCTCCTGATGCCTGCAGCCAAAGAATGAGGGATCCTTCAGACTTAGACTGCTGTGTCCCATGAACTGGAAGCTGGAAGGGTCTATCATGCCTCCATGCAGCCACACTCTCCTATGCCAAGGCTGCAAGTAAATGAGGAATACGAAGAGCTCCACTAGCTCTTTGGCCCTTCCCTTTCCTCCATGTTGCCCTGCCATAGGCGAGTGTGATGTGCCTTCCCAGCCCCCTGTGGTTTGGCCAGACCCTCATGGCCAGTCATGGTAGGTCAGAGTTACCATCTTTGAGCAACAGTGATCTGCACGCCCTCTGCCCTGAGGTAAATGTCTACACACTTGCTCCCCCTGTGTCCTGAAATGTGGGGCACCTGAATCACATCTGGTGCAGGCTCTCCAAGATTATGCAATCCCAGCTAGATGGTGAGGTCATGCTGCTGTGTTGAGGTGAAAGGCCCTCATCTGACCTTGGTAATGACCAAGAAGTCTGTGTTTTGCTTTCCTCTGATAGGAAGAGTTTGTCAGTCTGTCTGAAACCCAGCCCAATTTTTATAAATCTTCAAAACTGAAAGCATACAGTCCTCCGTGTAGTCTGCAGTGCTTGCATACGCTTCTGAAGGAAGCAAATATAAGTGTGGCTGATGCTAATGCTTAAGCTGCTTGAACTGGAAAACATGAGTTGAAGTGAAATTCCAGCTGGCTTGGAGTTCCTCTGCAGATTTTTGAAATCATATAACCTCATTTTCAGTTTTTAACTGGGCTTTATTTCTTCTAATCCTATGGGAAGGATCCATGAAGACAGAGAAGTTAGCAACAGAAACGCCAAGACAGCCTTATACACTGAGATATGCTCCCACCACAACATCACACATCAAAACTCCAAATTCTTCACAGATATAACCATTTTGTGATCAGCTGAATGTGCAAGCAGAATTAATCCACAAGGCTCTCCCTTCTGTGTTGAGGACACTGCACTCCCTTCCACTGTTGAATTCTTCTCTTTCTCCTACCTGTGATGCCCCAACCACAGAATGGTTAAATAACTGAAGGTTTGTGCCCAACAATTCACTTTCTGCTTGCTTCAAAGACTGCAGATTCTGGACAGTCAGTGCCCTCTCACTGTCTAAGAAACCCCCGCTCAGAGTAGTTTTCTTAGGGAGGGTGTATTTTTCTTAGGGAGACACAAAACCAAGAAACCCTATACAACATCCTCATCTCTGCACTGAACCTACAGTGCTCAGCCTACTAGAGAAAAACAAAGACTTTCCACATGATAGCCCTCAGTTGTAATGTGGTGTTTGGGAGCCATGAGGGAATCAATCTTGTTATAACAGGTCTCAAATCCACTTCTGTTTTAGCAGGCAATGTTTTGCCTCCTGGTACTGCCATTGAGGATCCTGCCTTGTTAATTTTGGAGCAACAGCATGTGGGTATCAACAGACCTGTTGGCGCTTGTAGGTGGTGATGGGAGAAGGGATAAAGGCTTTGTTTAAAAAGGGGTCATTTCAACGGTGTTTATGTTCTAGGAGCAAAGCAAGAGTAGAGCAATAAATAATGTGTTTTCAAAGGGAGAATTAAAGTGAAAACTAAAAAGGGAGAGTAAGGGAGTCCCAAATGGGCAAGAAAATTGGAAGTACAGGAATGGGAGGAGCAGGAAAGCTGAAGGAAGAAGAACAAATTAAAAATGAATTGTGGGGACTATGCAGAGGAAGGACTGCACTCTGCAGCTCTGCAGTCAAGACATCATTGAGGAGCAGCTCCATTTTGGGCATCTCACATTGCCACAACCCTCAGAAGGCTGATGGCAAATTCCTGATCCCAGGATGAGGAAGGCATGGCTCCTCTAGCATGGGTTTCTCAAAATTAGACCCAAGTTTTTACTATGGGTGGAGTAGCCCCATCACATTCTGAATCATCAGGCCATGGGCTGGCCATTGTGTGCATTGTTATGAGGTATCTTCGTTGCTAAAGCCAAGCAGAAAAGACAGCAAAGCAACAGGAGGGAAGTGGCTGTTACTGAAATTATATGAGAACAGCGAGGAACGATGACAGACTATGGCTCACATCCCTGCTTTTACTGCAGGAGCTGCCACTGCAAGAGTACAGTGTCCAAAGCACTGTGTGGAGGGCATGGCTGCCAGGGCAGCTCAGAGAGCTGGCTCTGGAGCACCTCTGGCTGCTGCTAAAGAACTGCAGAGAGCCTTAGAAACCTCCTGTTTTGCTAGTACACTTCAAGCAGAGGGCAGGAGCTAATCAGGACTTGTGCTAATTAAGCTGCCTATTGCTGGGAGAGGATGGGGACGTGGCTGGATGCCAACAGCAATACGGTAGGCAGGATCAGAGGGCTCCGCTGACTCCCAGCAAAAGTCTGCCTTGGTAACCTGGTACTTAGGCTTTCTTTTTTCCCTCTCCTGGGGTTGCTTGTGGAACGACACAGCCTCTGAAACCTTTCTGGAGCCCCACGCACCTCCTAGAGATGTGTGGGCAGGAGCCACTGATCCTGTCAGGAGGACAGAGCTGTGCTGGGAGGCAGCCGCTGGCCTCGGGTCCCCTCTGCTCAGCCCCGCCGTGGGCTGTGACGGCTGGGGCTGGTGCTGCTGGCAGAGCTACAGCCTCGTGTTTTTTGACCTTTTACTCTTCCAGAGATAGAAATGGGATTTGTCTGAGGCTTGGAATAACTTCCTGCGATTGTGCTGGAGAGGGCTAGTCTGGCTTGCTAGATAGCTGTGTCTGTCGGGCTGGCTCAGGAATGGAGAAAGCCTCTGCTCTGTGACTAAGCTGAAGACAGATTTAAAGGAGCCCAAAGACACCAGCTGTGCCTTAGAGAAAAATAAGCTGAGAGCACCGTACATTGTTCCCAGCAGGACAACTAGGCCTGGGCTGCTTCTGGGTTTGGGCATTAGCCATTACTGGAGAACCACAAAAAAACCCTAAAGCAAATGGTATCTGTGTTTTGATAGTGATTCCTCAGATGGTAACTTATAAAATCTCTCTGGATCAGTGACGTATGTGTGTCTGCATGTGTGGGAAAGTAGGTAATGGTCTGAAAATTGATCCTTTGGGATGATGAGAGCAAGTAATATTTGTGCAAGCTTCCCCTTCCTCCTCCTCCAGCGTTCCTTTGCCTCTGCTGCCAACACAGGCAGTGACACTGGGCAGACACCAAGGCTGAAGTGAGGGCTGCTCTGTCTTTCCTGCATCTTTTGACACTCCTCTGCATCCTTTTTGTTCCATTAATTGACTTTGTAGGTGACATTGCCAGGTGAGATATTTTCAGCACAATTGTTTGTCTGAAGAGGAGGAGAAGCCTCATGGCCTTTGTTAGGCTCCAGCACTGGCTGGGGTCCGGGGACACCTGGAGAAAGCACTGCACCTCTCTCTTGCTGATCATGAAAGAAGGTGACACCTACAGTCTGACAAACCTGTGCATCCCTGGGAATCCAAAAAAAGGTCTAGATGCAGACATACTACCACAATACTCTTTGATAACCTTCATCCATGATCTTGTTGCATCAGAAAAAAATACTAAAGCACAAAGAGAAGAGTTTTGATCCAAGGAGTTCATAATCACAACTAGTGCATTGGAAAGTGTGATGCCACTTTCAAGAGTTGCTCTCAGGTAAATAAAAACCAGCCTGTGCAACCAGGACATGCTCCATCTCAACCCCTAGATAAAGATTTTACCTAACTACTTGGCAGTATAGCTATTACTGTCTTCCCATTTCTGGCACAGGGTGCCACTGCTGGTAAAGGCAAGGTAGGACCTCACTTAGATGGGCTCTTGGTCAACAGATCTCTTGGGATCTCCCAAAGAACTGAGGAAACGTACTTCAGACAAAGGCTTTTTAAGGCAAGCTTTTAGTTGTTTATTGTATTTTACTCATCATTAGGAAAAATCACTACTTACAAGATGTGTGCTAGTGTATTCCTGTGTGAGTCGCCCACAGACTGACTGCTTCTGAACTCTCCTTAAGTAAAATCTGGAGTAGGAATGATCTTGGCCTTTTACTGATATTCCTTTGAACAACTGAACATGTGGCATCTAGTGGGCAGGACCCTTGCCTGAAAATGGTAATTTTGTACTCTTCTGGCCAACAGCAGTGCCAGCTGGGGATCCCCTAGCATACACCAGGGAATACTCAGGCCCTATCCAGTTCAGCCCAGCTATAAGTCCCATTTCCTTCTCAGTTGTCTCTACAGGCATTTGCTGCTTGGACAGGACTGGGACAACAGCTCTCCCCACCTCTGCAGCTGGTGGTTGAATCTGTGCTGTTCGTGATCCATGAAAGTCTTTCATAACGGGTAAGAAATAAAAGATTTGTTTCTTCCTGCCCAGCAAAAGCAGAGCTGTCTCAAAGCCAAGTCACATTTCTGTTGCAAACAATTCCTAACACACAAGTTCAACATATTTAACACTTCTGTGCATGGACAGCATTCACAGGTTTTACAGCCTCAAGGGAATTAGGGGTGTTAGTGATATGTGTCAGCAAATGTGATTTATAATGTAATTGTATAATATGGTAGGAGGGTAACATCACGCCTTTGAGCTTCAGTGCAGAGCAGGTCTCTTAAATAACAGAAGGAAGCAGTACTGGACTGCACTGCATATCTGTTTGCATTAAGTTTTGACTCCTACATGTATTTCACTTACTACTTTCCAAATAAGTAGTGTCAAAGAAACTGGAATTTTGTACTTGAACATATTTTTCTTTTAAAGAAACCCCTGCAATCCAAACAGAGTGAAAATTTAACAAAGAAAAACTACCTAGTTTGTAGGTAGTTTCACATAACTAATTAAATCCTTTAAAAATTTTTTTAAATGCTTTTGTCTACTTTTACTGAATTCCAATTTCATTCAAATGGAATGGTTTCAAATCACCTAAAAAAAATCCTTGCTTGGCAAAAGCAAGCTTTTCATAATGATACCTCTTTAATATCCAAATTACAACATAAAGAACATGATTAGTTGTATATTAAGCTACACCAATGCCTCAGTATTTATTTAGTATCCCTGTTAGCAAAAATAAGTGCTATATTTATTCTAAAAAGTGCATTTAATGGTAAATTATTGCCCATCAACTAATGAAAATGTATTTCAATGAAATAAATTAAAAAATACTCATGGAAAGAATTGATATTAAGAAACTATAATTTAGTTCAGAAATTTCTACCTTCTCATTTAAATGATTATAAAAATCAGTGTTAACACTGCTCTATGTGAATTAATATTATACATAAGGAAGTTTCCTCAAGGTAATTGGACTAGATTGGGGAAATATCATGAAGGAAGGTGTTGAAATTAAAAATAAAGCTACTAGTGCACCCAGACCAAACAACACTTGTAGCCTGTAATCAGTGGCATTGCATGCAATGCTCTTTTACTGCCCTGAATCACATAGTTCAAAAAGGCAGTGATGGACTGTCACAACAGAGGACATCTGTTCATCCACGGTTTCAAAGGTATCCGAGGACTGAGTAATTAGTCTCTCTCACCACAGCTTAATTCCAGCAGTTCAACAGTTATTTTCCTTGTCATACAGTAAGAACCCACCAAGTGTTTTCACAAGGATCATGAGAATAATGCACGTTAACAGATTCTCTGGAGCTTCTCATACACATGGGTTTTACCCCTGCTCTCACTATTAGTAAACCCTGAGCTGGTCACTACAGCCACAGTTAGAATTTTATTTAAGAACAGATATGCAAATATTCCTCATACCACTAAAGACCAGGTCATGGTATATATGTAATAGTTCACACTTGGATGAGCACGTGTGAAGTAGGTCAGTGATGAGAGTGTCTGTCTAGGCATAACATAATGTAGGGTGTAGGTGTGAGAGCAGTCTTACCATACTGAAACAAATAACAAATCTCCCAAATAAACAATACCAGAAAAGATGCAAAACACTGCATCTCAGCTCCCTTTTCTTAGCACAGGAAAAACAACGTCCAAAAGAGACAGCCTGTTACTCAAACTTGCTTCAGACTTCAGCTTTTTCTCCCCATCACAAAGCATCCCATAGTTTGTTTATTTTTCCATCCAGAGCTCTTAGGCCTCTGACACAAACCCAGACAGGCACCCTGCACTGCAACACAAACCCACCTAAGCATCCCACACCATGGCCCTGCATGGTCCTTCTGCATCGAGATGCTCTTTCATAGTAACAGACAAATTTAACCTCAGAAAAAATGTTACATCATTCTGAATTTTTACATGCATTCTCATTAAGTTTCTGGAATTCTTTTCAAAAAGTGGTCTGCAGGTTGGCTACAGACCTGAGAGGTTCCTGCCCCATTCCTGAAGGTACATGTCTTCTAACACTTCAACAACCACTTGCTGTTATTGCTTGGCCCAGTTCCAGGCTTGCCTGCAGAGCAGGAAGCTGTGCCACTGCAATGCCACAGCCAGCCCCTGGTACTGTATTTTCACCTGACAATGAAATTCAACACGATCTGCTCTGTCTTCAGAGCACTGATGGCTCCAGGAGCTGTAAGCAGAAGTGTGAAGTTCACAGACGCTGGTTTTGCTAACTGAATCCCACAAAAAGTGATGTGAGATAAGGGCTGTTTGAGCACAGAGCAAACAAACATTTGAGATAGAGCACTTTGATCCTGAGACTCCAGTGAGGTTAGCACAGTTAGAAGAGTCTTTACCTCTCACCTCCACAAGATAACCTTTGAAATGCAAACTGACAGAAATTTTCTCTAGAAGGCTGTTTACTGAGGGTACAGAAAAAAAAGTTCAATAATTTATAACCAAGTAATTTGCCCTCTAAGTTTAGATTATTTTAGTTACAGAAAGCACTTGAGCATATGCTTCTCAGCAAGCTCAGAAATAGTCTTTAACGTCACATAAACCAAAATACTTTAAAGGAATTGAGCCCACTGTTTTTTGGCTATTGTCCAAGTTCCCCCTGCCATTTTCACTGCCTGAAATCTGAAGCAAGATGAAGGGAGAATCTTGACTTCAACTAAATAATGTGCTTCTGTTTAACCATCTTCTGACTTCAAAGACAATGAAGATTTTCTTTCTGAAAAATGCTATTATACAGTTTGTATTTGACACATAGACATTGTGTATCGCATTAAACTGAGGAGACACTTCCTCTTCTAATGCAAAAGCCATGCACTACTGAGAGGTAAGTAAGCACCATGAACATGTTCATGAGAGGGCATGGAAATCTTCCTGGATGTTGAATGTTTGCTGTCCACTAATTTTGATTTGCAAATGGGCCATGCAAAACCAGTGACACAGTTAAACTCTCCCTGTCTGGGAGCTGCCTGGGAAGAAGTCTCCCCAAGGTTCAGCAGGGAGAGAGAGGCAGGGTTTGCTTCTGCAAGCCTTGCAATGATCTCTTAAATATTTCTTTGGAAGTAGTGCAGTCACCATCCCTGAAGGTATTTAAAAGTTGTGCAGATGTGGTACTTGGAGACATGGTTTATCAGTGGACTTGGTAGTGCTGGGTTAATGGTTGGACTTCAGTGATTTTGAAGAGTTTTTTCCAACCTAAATGATTGTATGATGCTGTGATTCTATGATTCTGTGATAAGGGTTCTTGAAGTATGAGAACGTGGACTGCGTAAATAGAAGAGTTGTTTATGCTCTGAGTAAGGAAGTTTAAATTTGACCTGTAGTGAGCGTGTAAAGTTGCACAGAGGAAGGGCTTTCTCTACTGCTGCACTCTGAGCAATCTCTCTTTTGTCTCAAAGGCCACTGTGGCTATGACTCACACACAGCCATCAGCCTATTAACACTTTTATTCCAACTAGTTATTTCTGGCTTTTGGCAGTCAAAATACCTAAATGCCCAGAGTGCTTCCAGGGTAACTATAGTAATTACAAAAACAAACAACAGCAGCTCGACCCATGGGTCAGCTGAAGCCAAACTCTGAATCACACACTTATTTTTTACCTATAGTTATGAAAAGCATTTTAAGCGTGGACAACAAGGCAGTACATTTCCCAGCTACCTGGAAGATGCTCAGCCAGACAAGTGCAGTGCATGTGCTGTTGCTTTCCCATGGGAGATGCTGATGGGTGGGTGCTGCACAGCTTCCTTGGGCAACAGGCAGCCACCAGAGTATCATCAGACACATTTCCTAAATCCACTGGAGGCTAAGGAACTGTAGGAATGCTGTGAACTGATCTTCTTCTGTGTATTCATGTTTCAGAGAGCTCTGCTATGGTTTCTCGCTTTTATTTTCTGAAGTTAGGAGAGAGGCTTTGTTCAAGCCCTAGACCTCTTTTACATTTTCTATCTTCCTATTCCTGCAGTCAGTTCAGTATCAGCTACGTCAGTAATTAGACACTTCATGTAGGAAAGGGTAAGCTTTTCTAGAAGAAGCCAGGATGCAGTCAAATTAATTACCTTGTATCTCAAAAACTTCACACCACTTTTAACCAAAATACATTTTCCTTTTCGAGGCTCCACTGTGTTGCTGCTTCAGCACAATGGGTTTCTACAGCTTCTCTCACTCTCTAAAAAGTAGTCAAAATTTACCATCTATTTTGATTTTTTAGGATATTGTAAAGAAAGGCAGGTCAGTAACCAAATACTTTCCAAGCACATAAACCAAAGGCTAAATTTTAATGTTAGAAACCAGATTAATCACAAATGAGGAACAGTTACATTATAGAGGATAACATATATTTTAAGCAAAGAGAATTGTCATTTATCCTCCAGCTGTGTTTCTGTTTTACTTATTTTCTATAAAAACAATTTTGCCAAAGTAGAGGGTCGTGAGGTATGTATCATTAGCAAGTAAAACAGATCAGCATACAAAACCTTTATGATTCACTAATAACCATAAGAATAAACACCAGCCTGAAAGTATCAATCCTTCCAGCAGAACGAGGACCAATAGAATGTGTAATAGGAGCAGCCAAGCTAACTTGGAGAGAGCTCTCAATTCTCTAAAGCCCTATGCCTCATCTTAGCTGAACAAGATCTAAACTAAATTAAATCCAAAAGCTCAAAGATGACAAAAATAAACAAATACACTAATAAGGATCAGGAAAAGAAATAATGAAGTTATTGTTTCTTCTGGCTTTCACTAAAACACACTAGTGCAAAGTGCTGTCTACAGACATGAAAGCCAGAGTTGCACAGAGGAGAGAAATTCTGTTCTCCATAGGCTGAGATAATTCTTGCACATGATACCTCAAAAGGGTGGCCCTGAATGAGAAGTGGGATTTTTTTTTTTAAGGTGTTGCCCTTGTTGCCTGGGTGTTGCACACAGCAACAGGGAACAGTGCACAGAAAGGACATCTGTAAAACCATGGGTGTTGTCAGGAGCATTCGGGGATGGGCACTGTGTTTGGAACCTTTACAGCTTTCTATTGTGGATTAACTGATATTTTGAATAACAAATCTTTCACATGTAGGGAAAGACAAGGTTCTTCCTTGTGCCGTTCCCCATGTCCTTGCTGTTTTCCAGGGGAGGAATACTGCAGGAGTTCCCTTCAAGGAGAAAACCAAGCTAGTAAAATCCCTTCCTCTGATCCCTCCTACCCCAACAATGCAGAATATTGTTGAGTAAAAATGGAGTCATAGTTGCAGGCAGCAGATACAAAAGAGACTTCTGAAAGCAGTGGTTGTACACAGAAAGCAGTAACTGCTTTCCTTTTTTAGACTTCATAGCTTATTTTTTTTAAACCACAAAGAGACATTTGCATGTTACCCTTTTCTGGTCAGACACGAAAAAAGAACATAGAAATAAATGCAAGAACAAGTAACACCTTCTGCTAACTTTCAAGTATAATTTTAACTCATAAAACACTTTAGAAAAGATCCATCACTTGATTTTACATTTTTAAAGAAGCAAAGTATATGATCAAAACTGACTTTTCTAAGAGGTGGAAAGAAACAACAGAACCCCAACTATTATCTTTTCTTATTTTAAACTTCATCCCACACTTGACACAAATTTAGATCTGAATGCGGAATTACTCCTACTCTTCTCCTTCACTTATGACTCTTTCTTACCATGTTTTTCAGAGAAGGAATTTGTAAAAGTGACTTGTTATGATGCCGCGTAACAAGCAAGTGTATGATGTATGCCGCACCAGGTTGTGAGTTAAATCTCATTGCTAGATTTAAATGAAGCCAACTGGGAGGTAAAATGCCCCCTGATCAGGACAAAGATCTGTGCTACAAAGCCAGTGATGGTAAATCAACCAGAAGTAAGTAGACTCTAAACCCTAAGTTTATGGAGGTTTTTTTCAGCCACAGAGTAAGTGTGGCAGTAGTGCAGATGTTGCCATTCTGAGGGCATTGGCACAGAGCTGATGGTTTCAGGAGGTCTTTATTAGTCCAGATGAGAGAGATGGTAAAAGACAAGCATAAATGTGAACTTGTGAG